>JAABKJ010007545.1:20350169-20456799 GCA_011634705.1 Andricus grossulariae
ACTGATAATTAAACTATTTCATGATTTGTTACAAATTTATTTTGTTAGTTGCAAATTAATTTCTTTCGGTTGAAAATTTAACTAATTTTCTTTTAATTATTTTTCGTGTTCTTAAAAATTGATCTTTTTAGTTGAAAATTCAACTATGTGTTTGAAAATTGACTTTTATCGAAAAAATTCTTCTTCTTATTTGCGAATTTATTTATTCTCGTTCCAAGTTCATTTCTGTGATTAAAAAAATTCTTTGTTAAAAATGTAACTGCCTTGTTGAAAAATATATTCAAACCTCCTTCTTCACGTTCAAAAAATTATTTTTTAACTGATAATTGAACTATTTCATTTTGTGTTACAAATTTATTTTTTTAGTTGCAAATTCATTTATTTCGATGAAAATTCAATTATTTTATTGAATAACTTTTTTTTTGAAAATTAATTTTTGAACTTCAAAATTGAGTATTTTATTTAAAATTTGTCTTTTTTGTTTATTTAAGCTGTTTTTTATTCAATATTGAAATCTTTTCTTTTTTGGAATACCAACTATTTAATTTTTCGTTAAAAATTCACCTTTTTTGCTTCAAAGTTATACTACTTTGTTAAAAAGTATTTTTTTTACGATTTATTAATTTAGTTGAAAATACATTTCGATGGCTGAAAGTTTTACTATTCTATAAAAAATTTGTTTTTTTTTGGTTAAAAATTAATTTTTTTAACAGGAATTTCAACCATTCCATTCTTGGTTGAAAATTTCATTATGAGTTAAAATATTTGGGTAAAAATTCATGCATTTTGTTAAAAATAATTCTTTTTTGGTAGAAAATGAATCTTTTTGCGTAAAAATTAATTTCTTTGATTGAAAATTGTTTTTGTTGCTTTCATTGAAAATCAATTTGTTTGAATAAAAATTCAACTAAATTTTTTGTGGACATTTTTTTTATAGACATTTAATGTTCATGGTAAAAAATTCATTTTTGTGGTTGAAAATATTACTATTTTGTTGAAAATTTATTTTATTCGCTTAAAAATATATTCCTCTGATTGAAAATTGAACTATTCTATTGTTTGTTGAAAATTTATCTTTTTTAAATGAAAATTGATTTTTTTTTTAAACTTTTTTTTCATACAAAAAAAACCTTTTTGTTTTAAAATGCAACTATAAGGTTGAAAATCTTTTTTTTTCAGTTGAGAATTCATTTATTTTGTTGATTTGTTTTTTTTTTATAACAAATTAACCTTTTTGTTTGAAAATTCATCTCTTAGGTTGAAAATTCCATTGAAAATTAAAATCTCTTTGTTTGAAAATTAAACATTTAGGTTGACAATTTCCTGAAATAAAAAAATCTTTGTTGGAAATTCACGTCTTTTGTTAAAAATTTCTTTTTTTTGTAGAAAATTGATAATTTTGGTAAAATTTCCTTTCTTGGTTCCAAATTAGTTTTTTTTTTATTGAAAATTAACTTTTTTAACTAAAAATTTAACCATTCCATTTTTCGTAGATTTTTTTTTGTATAGTAATTAAATATTTTTGGTTAAAAATTTAACTATTTTCTTAAACATTTATTTTATTTAGTCACAAACTTATTTCACTAAATTAAAATTAAAATATTCTATTTTTTCTTAAAAATTGATCTTTTTTAGTTGAAAATTTATTTATTTTGCTGAAAATTTGTCATTTTTTTTGTAGATAATTCAACCATTTGGTTAAAAATTTATTTTGTTGATTGAAGATGCATAATTTCAGTTGAAATTTCATTTTTTTACTAAAAATATAGTTATTCCATTTTTGCCAGGAAATTGATCTTTTGCGGTTTAAAATTCACTTATTTTATTGAAAAAAACGTCTTTTTTAGTCGAAAATTCAATTATTTTATTAGAAAATGCATATCTTTTGCTTATAATTTTAATTTTTTTTCCGAAATTCGTTTTCATGAGTTGCAAACTGAACATTTTGGATAAGATTTTTTTTCTTTATTGATTGATCAATTTTTCTTGGTTTAAAATTCATTTTTTTCTATGAGAATTTAACTATTTTACTGAAAATTTCTTTTTTTTTTGTTTAAAGTTAATTTTTGAACTTCAAAATTGAGTATTTTCTTTAATTTTTTTGTTGGTTTCATTTCAAATGTTTTTTATTTAATACTAAAATATTTTTTTGTTGGAATATCAACTATTTAATTTTTTGTTAAAAATTCATCTTTATTGCTTCAAAGTTAGACTACTTTGTTAACAAGTGTTTCTTTAAACGTTTTATTACTTTAGTTGAAAATACATTTCTATGGCTGAAAGTTTAACTATTCTATAAAATATTCGCTTTTTGTGGTTAAAAATTAATTTTTTCAACAGAAAATTCAACTTTTCCATTTTTGGTTGAAAATTAAATTATTAGATTGAAAATTCCATTAAAAATTAAAATATTTGTAGAATGCTCATTTGTTTTGTTGAAAATTTAACTACTTTAGATGAAAATTCATTTATTTTGTTGATTTTTTTTTATACAAAAATAAACTTTTTGTTTGGAAATGCAAAAAATGGTTGGAAATCTTTTTTTTTTAGTTAAAAATTCATTTATTTTGTTGATTTTTTTTTTCATAAAAAATTAACCTTTTTTTGAAAATTCAACTCTTAGGTTGAAAATTGCATTGAAAATTAAATTCTCTTTGTTTGAAACTTCAACATTTTAGTTCAAAATTCCCTTAAAAATTAAAACCTTTCGTCAGAAATTCATGTATTTTGTTATTTTTTTTGTTATTTTTTTTGTTGTAGAAAATTAATCTTTTTGGTATAATTTCCTTTCTTGGTTCCAAATTAGTTTTCTTTATTGAAAATTAACTTTTTAACTAAAAATTTAACCATACCATTTTTCGTCGAAAGTTTTTTGTATAGTCATTTAATCTTTTTGGTTGAAATTTCGACTATTTCGTTAAAAATTTATTTTATTTAGTCAGAAACTTATTTCTCTAGCTTGAAATTAAAATCGTCTATTTTTTCTTGAAAATTTATATTTTTTAGTTGAAAATTTATCTATTTTGTTGAAATGTTGTCTTTTTTTTCTGCAGAAAATTAATCCTTTTGATAAAATTTTCTTTCTTGGTTCCAAATTAGTTTTTTTTTAATTTATTGAAAATTAACTTATTTTAACTGAAAATTTAATTATTCCATTTTTCGTCGAAATTTTGCTGTATAGTTATTTAATCTTTTTCGTTGAAAATTTCATTATTTTGTTAAAAATTTATTTTATTCAGTCAGAAACTTATTTCTC
The DNA here is from genome assembly GCA_011634705.1 of Andricus grossulariae. Lineage (NCBI taxonomy): Eukaryota > Metazoa > Arthropoda > Insecta > Hymenoptera > Cynipidae > Andricus > Andricus grossulariae. The sequence continues at coordinate 20,353,426 of JAABKJ010007545.1, forward strand.
TAGCTTAGAATTAAAATAATCTATTTTTTCTTTAAAATGTATCTTTTTTAGTTGAAAATTAATCTACTTTGTTGAAAAATTGTCTTTTTCTTTGTACAAAATTAATCTTTTTGGTAAAATTTCCTTTTTTGGTTCGAAATTAGTTTTCTTTATTAAAAATAAACTTTTGCAACTGAAAATGTAAGTTCATGGTTGAAAATTCAACTATTTGGTTAACAATTTCTTTTGATGATTGAAGATGCATTATTTTAGTTAAAATTTCATTTTTTTACTAAAAATACAGTTATTCCATATTTGCCAGAAAATTGATCTTTTTCGGTTAAAAATTCACATATTTCATTGAAAAAACGTCCTTTCTAGTCAAAAATTTAATTATTTGGTTAGAAAATAAATATCTTCTAGTTATAATTTTAACTTTTTTCTTTAAAATTCGTTTTTATGAGTTGGAAACTGAACATTTTGGATGAGATTTTTTTCTTTATTGATTGAAAAATCTTTCTTGGTTGAAAATTAAAATCTTCTGAAGCAAAATTTGTATTTTTTAGTTTAATCTAAAAGTTTTCTATTAAAAATTGAACTACCTTCAAGTGGAAATATTAACTATTACACTTTTCGTGGAGAATTAATTTTGTTATCAAAGATTCATCAGTTTGGTAGAAAATTGAACTACATTGTTAAAAATTCCCTTTTTCTTGGTTGAAAATAATTTATTTTAACTAAAAATGTACCTAATAATAAAATTTCACAATAATAAATCTCAAATTATTGTCAGTTCTTAATTTAAAGCTTTTTCATTTTCAAAGTGACAATTTTTCATCGATCCTGATATAATTACACTTTTTTTCGTATTTACAGCAGTAACATAAATTCACGCATTCGACAATACACATGAAAATCGGGGCTAATTGAACAAATAAATGTGTAATCAAATGTTGTTAATTGCAATTGTTACGAAAGAATATTTTATGAGATAATAAATCATATCATCAAGTTAGGTTGATTGCAAAATTTACAACATATTCCGGGATTTCCATTTCGCAACGAAGTAAATTCTCGAGATATTATTCATCTGAAATTGGATTTATAAAATTGATAAAAAAAGGAACATTGATTATTGCAACAAATTTTGTTAGAGAAACTTAACAGTGAATAACGAACAAAAAGTTAAGGTCATACTTGTTTATTTAAATATAGTTATTTGCATATTTGTCTTTTTTCTTCCGCTATAGGAAAAAGTCGTAAATTTTATTCAATTTTAATTTAGAAAAGCTCATTATATTCTTTGAAGGGTTCTTTACAATTTTATATGTGATGTTTTTATGAAAATTATTTTATTTATAAATAATGCGTACAATTATTTTCAGTTAGTCCATTTTTTAATCAAAGAACTTATTGAATAATATTTCATGAAAGAAGCTTTCAAGGAATAGAATGAGCTTTTGCAAATTAAAATTAAATGAACGTTAAATATAATAATAAAAATCCTGAAGAACTTCCTGCTGACTTGAAATTTCTTGAATTATTAATTTTTGTTAGTTTCTTTTACCGGAAATTAGCATTTTTACACAAAAACGATCAGCAAGATTCACAATTTCCAACAATTTTGGATTATGTTAGCGTTTTAAACGTAAACGTGTTTTTTAAATTAAATATTATAAGATTTTCAAAGATGAAAAACTTTTCCTACAATTCACGTTCTTCAGTTGATTTAGCGTTTTTTAACGCAAAATAGTATTTTTAAGCAAAACGTGAGAGTGTTTTTTTCGAGAAAGTATTGATATTCTTAAAAAAAAATTATAAAATTATGTAGAAGATTAAATCATTTGTTTAAAAATTAACTTTTTGGTTGAAAATTGTTTCTATTCCGTTTATTCTTGAAAATTGTTCCTTTATAAATTGCAAATTTGTCTATTTGGGTAGAACATTAATATTTTTTGTTGAAAATTCATCATTTTGGTTTAGGATTCGATTGCATTCTTAAAAACTCGTTTTTTTTTGTCAAAAATTCAACGAAATAGTCGAAATTTGAACTACCTTGTTAAAAATTTAGTTTTTTTTTGTTGAAGATTCCTCTCTTTTTTTAAAATTGTAATATTTTGTTGAAAATTCGTTTCATTTTTGTTTGAAAATTAATTTTTTTTCACACTGGAAATTTATCTATTCCATTTTTGTTGAAAAATTGATCTTTTTCTTTATAAATTCCACTATTTGTTCAAAAATGCATGTATTTTGATGATAAATCATCTTTCTGGAAAATTAATCTTCTTGGTTGAAAAGTAAACTTTTTGGCTGAGAATTCAACTCTTCGGTTGGATGCCAAAGACTTTTCTTGAAAATTATTTTTTTTTTCTGAATCCATCCTTTTAACTATTCCATTTTTAATTGAAAATTGATCATTTGTATTGAAATTTGATCTTTTCTGGTTGAAAATTCATCTATTTTGTTGAAAATTCGTCTTTGAGAACATTTCCTTTTCCTCTTTCTTAAATAATTCTTATTTTTCCCCCTATTCTCAAGAAGTTCCCCTTTTTCTTATTTTGTTGCGCTTAGATTTTACCTAAATTAATATAACCTATTAAGAAACTTAAACTATTCTTCCTTAAAAGTTTTTTTTTTCAAGTCTAATATTATTTTTTTTTATTTGGAATTTATCTTGTTTGGTTCAAAATTCCAATATTTGTTTGAAAATTGAATGACTTTTTAAAAATGTAACTATTTGTTAAAAAGCCATCTTTTTCACTAAAAAATACAACTACTTTGTTGAAAGTTGAACTACTGTATTAAAAATTTATTTTTTTACTTGAAGAATATTTTTAAAGATTTTTACTGTTTGGTTCAAAATTCAACTATTTAGTTAAAAATTCGTGCCATTTTTGGTTGAAAAATTTTTTTTTAACCAAATATTTAACTATTTCTTTTTTGGTTAAAAATTTATCTTTTTTATGAAAAACGTGAGTATTTAGTTAAAAAGTCAAGTACTATTTTGATAAAAATTCTAAAAATTGATCTTTTCTCGTTGGAAACTTATCCTTTTTGGTGGAAAATTAATGTTATTGGTTGAAAATTAATCCTTTTTGGTTAAAAATGCAACTGCTTGGTTGAAAATGAATATATATTGGTTAAGGATTTAAGTATCCATGTATCTTGTTGAAAATGTAACTATTTTGTTAAAGAAGTAATTTTATTGTTATTCTGTTTTTGCTTGAAAATTTAACATTTTTGATTAAAAATTCAACTATATGGTGAAAAATTTCTCTTGTTTAGTTGAAAATTCAAGTCATTGGTTGAGATTTCATGCATTATGTTGATAGTTTCTTTTTTCTGTATGAAATTATCTTCTTGTTAAATAAATTAACTTTGTAGTTAATACTTCATCTCTGGTTTAAAGTTTAACTATTTTATGAAAATTCATCTGGTTTAGTTGAGAAGTAATTTTCTTCATTCAAAATATAACTAGTCTATTTTCAATTGCATATTGATACTTTTAATTTAAAATTGATATTTTAAATTAAAAATGTAGCCATCACATTTTTGGTGGAAAATTATTCCTTTAAAAGTTAAAAATTCAACTATTTTCTTGAAAATTAACTTTCATGTTGAAAATTGTTGTTTTCAGGCTTAAAAGTCAACTGTTTTCTGAAATATTCGACTTTTTAGCTTGAAAACTTGATTATTTTTTTTTTAAATTTGTCTATTTGGGTAGAAAATTAATCTGGTTAGTTGAGAACTCATCTTTTTGGTTGAGGATTTAACTATTTTGTTCGAAAATCGTCTTTTATCTTTGAAGTCAACAGCTTGATTATGTTTTTTTTTATTAGGTTTTTAACAGAAAAATCAACTGGCTAACGTCTTTGAGTAAAAAATTTTTCTTCCTGGTTGAAAATTTATGTTTGTATGTTAAAAATTTAACTATTTTGTTAAAGCCTTCATTACTGGTAAAAAATTGAACCACTCTCATTATAAAAATGTTCTGAATTTGTGAAGATGATTTGAACCTGAGAATTGCAGTTGATTTTGCAGACTGCCAAGAATTGTCTGCTTGATTGCGTCGATATGATTTATGTTTCTGTTTTCTCGAACCAAAAGTCGAATAGCAAAGTCTTCCTGGAAAGTTTCAGTGGTTTAATCACGAAAAAGCTGAATTTTCTCAAGTCAGCTAAATTATGTTTTACTGTTGGATTTATTAGCCGGTTGGGTCACGTAGCACACAACTATTACGTGTAAATGAGGGTCAAATAAATAAACGTGAAAATGAAAAGTACGGAACTCTAGCGAGTTGACATCCGGTTGAAAATGCTTTGCGAAACTTTAGACATGTCGGATATGAACATCGGTAATTAATGAACTTTAAACGCAATGGTTTTGTTTTGCCAAGCTAATTAAGCTGGACCATAATTAATCCAGAAGCACACACCGAGTGTTACAATATTTGAATTTATAGTGGCTTAATTAGTGAACAGTAAATTGTCATTTGAGATTAGCCGTGCTAAATACACATCTAGATTGAAGCATTTTCAATTTTTAAGCTTGAGTTACCCTTTCCTTTAAACACCATCATTTTGGTTTTATTTATGTTAATTTTGAGGTCTATGTTCTTCATCCTTCTATTCAGTTTTCTCAACATTCTTTGCAAGTTTTTGATTGACTCTGCCATAACAACCTTGTCATCTGCGAACGCTAACCCACGTACCCTCATTGTCCCGAGATCCACAGCTTCTTCGTGAAACAGGGTCATTCTTAAAAACTTGTCAATGAATATAATAAATAGCCATGAGGACATAACGGACTCTTGCCTAACACCTTGAAATTTCATCAAGAATTTAGGTGTTCAAAAATTTTGTTAAAATAAATAGTTATTCGAAAATTAGATTAATGATAACAATTATTACAAAAGTTGGCAAGCGCATGCACACATATAATAGTCTAGGTCCATAAATGAGTCTCTCAAAGCGTCCAGTATCCCGCCTGTATCATATAGCATTTCACCCTTGTCATTTCTCATGCTGACGAACTCTGTACTTTTATCTCCCCTCATTCTGACCGACGCCCACTTATAAAACATTAGGCGGTTTCCGCAGAAAATTAGCATCCTTTGAGAAGAATTTTAACATAAAATCCGGCAATTTCGAACAAGACTTACAATTTCTTAAATTTTACATTTGTGTTAGTTTTTTTCACTGGAAATGAGCATTTTCAAACAAAAATTGTCGAGGTTTCCAATTTTCAACATTTTTTTTAGTTATGTTAGCCTTTTGAACGTTAATGTGTATGTTTAATAAAAACTTATAATATTTCAAAGTTAACATTTTTTTCTACAATTTACGTTTTTCGGTTTTATGTGCACGTCAGAAATTCTTGATATTTTTAATAAAAAGTTATTAGATTATACAGAAAATTAAAACATTTCCTTGAAAATTAACTTTTCTCTTGAAAGTTCGTTTTATTGTTTCAAAATGAATTTTTTTATCTGAAAATGTAGCTGTTCCATTTTGGCTGAAAATTGTTTCTCTATAAGTTGAGGATTCAACTATTTGACAGATAATTCATGTATTTTATTGAAAGTTCGTCCATTTGCGTTAAAAATAATTTTTTTGGTTGAAAATTCATCATTTTGCTCGAGGATTGAACTTTTTTTTTAATTCAGTCATTTTTGATAAAAAATTCTACTCCTTCGTTGGAAGTTGACCTATTTTGTTGAAAATTATTTCTTTTTTGGTTGAAGATTCATTTCTTTGGTTGAAAATTTAACTATTTGGTTAGAAATTCTTTTTATTTTTGGTTGAAAATTAATTTTTATACCGGAAAATTTACATATTCCATTTTGGATTGAAAATGCATCTTCTTGGTTAAAAAATTAACAGTTTGGTTCAGAATTTAACTCTTTGGTTGAGATAATTTTCGTGAAAATTTTCCTGTGTGAAGATTCATCCTTTTAGTTGAAAATTGATCCTTCGTTTGAAAATTTATCTAGTTTGCTAAATTTTTTTTTTAAGTCAATTTTATTTATTAAAAATGTAAGTATTTTATTTTTGTTTGAAAATTGATAATTCGAATTTGTAGTGGCTCAATCAGTACATACTGAATTGTAATTTGAGACTAGCTGCCCTAAATTTTTCAAACTTCTAACTTGAAAATACAACATTCAAAATTTAATTTTATTACCAAATAAAAATATTTATTATTATTACAATTAAAACTTGTATCAATCACAGATTTAATAACCCAAAATGCTCTCAAAAGTGGAAAATAAGTGATTTTTTACAAAAATATAATATCTCAAGTCGAAATAAATTGCATTTTCAATGTAATAGTTGAATTTTCAACCCAAAGATACGAATTTTCATCAAAATAGAAGAATTATTAATCTAACAGTTGAATTTTCAACCTAAAAAAATTAATTTTGACCAAAAAGTTAAATTTTCAAACCAAAAATATTAAACTTCCAAGACAAACAGTATAATTTTTAACCAAATAGTTTAATTTTCAAGCCAAAAACAAATTTTCTATCCAAGAAGACATATTTTTAAACGATCCAGTTGACTTTTCTAACAAAAAAAAAAGATGACCTTAAGAAAAAATAGTTAAATTTTCAACAAAATTGTCCAATTTTTATCCAAATAGTTACTTTTCACCAAAATAGTTGAATTTTTAAGCCAAAAATATGAATTTTCCAGTAGAAAAAGAAAAATGTTTAACAAAAAGTTGAATTTTAAACCAAAGAATTGAATTTTCTACCAAAATAGGTAAATTTTAACACAAAAAGATGATTCTCAACATAGAAGATTTATTTTCTACCTAAAAAGACAAATGTTCAAGCAAGCAGTTAAATTTTCAACAAAAAAGTTGAGTTTTTAAGAAAATAGTTGAATTTTTCACAAAATAATTTAATTTTTCGCAAAAAAATAAAATTTTGAACTAATAAATTTGATTTAAACCAAAAAGTTAAACTTTTATCTGAAATAATACGACTATAACAAGAAAAATTAATTTTCAACATAGAAGTTCAACTTTTAACCAAATAGTTGAATTTTCGATTAAAAATTATTAATTTTTACGACAAATGTAACAGTTGATATTTCAATCAAAAATATTTGAATTCAAAATAAAAAACTGTTGAAATTCATCCAAAAAGTCAATTATCAATAAAATAATGGAATTGTCAACTACAAACAATTAATTTTTAACCAATAATGTAATAGTTCAATTTTAAGTTAAAGAAATTAATTTATATACAGATTTTTTTTTAACAAACAGTTCAATCTTCACCCAATAAAATGAATTTTTGGCAAATCAGTCTATATTTAAACCAAGTACTTGAATATTCAACCAACAAAAGAGGAATTTTTAATAAAATATTTAATAGTTGAATCTTTGACTAAGCACAGTTAATTTTCAGACAAAAATGGGATAGTTAAATTTCCAGTTAAAGAAATTAATTTGAAAAAAAAATAATTTTCAAGAAAGTATTTAATTCTTTAATCAATAAAATGAATGTTTAAAAAAGTAGTTTACATCTAAAGCAAGTAGTTGAATTTTAAAGAAAAAAAAAGGAATTTTTAATGAAAAATGTTTTTTTTTTACCTGAAAACAATAAAAATTTAACCAACTATGGGATAGTTAAATATTTAGTTGGAGGAATTATTTTTCAACAAAAAAAAACGAATTTTCAACAATATAATTTAATTTTTACACAAATAAATGAATATTTAACAAAGTAGTTTTGATTTAAACCAAGAAATTGAATTTTCAACCAAAAAATATGAATCTTTAATAAAAAATGTAAGAATTGAATGTTCAACTAAAAACGAGTAATTTTCAGCCAAAAATGGATTAGTTTAAATTTCAGCGAAGAAAATTATTTTTTATCTGAAAAATAAATTTTGAAGAAAATATTCAATTCTTCAACCAAATAGTCGAATTTTTAACCAAAAAAGATACTTTCTGAACCAAAAATAGTATTGTAGACTCTTTAGAGGAAGAAAATAATTTGTTATGGAAAAAATTTAAAACTCACGACAAATGATTATTTAAACAATACTTTGTCAATTGAATTTCATTTTATTGCCGCTTTTTATCAATTTTTAAAAAATTGTTAAATTTTACCATATCATGGCTTATTTATTTGAGAAAAACATTTCCTACAACTCTAATGTTTCCAATAATGAAAATGAGTAAACAATCTTCACAAACAGTTATTTGTTTAAAAAATACTGTCCATTTCAAAAATGGTTTTCAATGTTTCAGCTATTAAAAAATTTACCTCAAAATTCGAAACAGTAGAGTTTTCAAAAATTGATAAGAAGCGATAGTAAAAAATATCAATTGCAAAAAAACAATGTTAATATGAATGATTTTTGTGAGTTTTAAAATGTTTTCATTGAAAATAATGTTATTTATTTGAAAGAAAAGTTTCTCGCAATCTCGATGAAGGTTAATTATTATTATGATTATCATTATGTATAATTAGCTACTATTAGATAAATTAATTAGAAGTTCTTGAGGGACCTTATTAATGAGTAGAAGCGAGTTGTTCATTATGAAGCAATCAAACTGTTTGATGAATCTCAGGACAATTATGATTCCACTTTCTTCAGGTGATTCTCAACATTTTTATTTTTCAAGTTCTTTCATGTCATTGCACCATCGACGGAATAGATAATATCAAACTTCTTTTGAACTGAGTCTCAGACAGGGTATAAAAAGATCAAAGGGTCCTCAAATAGAGTTGCGATAAAAAGTCGCTGAATCTGTCTTCCGAGATAAACAAAAGAATTATCAAAATCGAAATCTAAAGTGAGGTAGATTTTCTTTAGGATGTTTGCATTATATTTTTTCGAAATTTCTAAAAGTGTTGTTAGGTTTTATGTTTCGGAAGATTGCTTCTCAAATGGACTAATGTACTAGAAAAGTTCCATATACGTCCTATTTCAGGAGGACTTTTTTGGGACAAAAGTATCCGAAAAGTTCCACCTAATTTCTTTTTCAAAATTTGCAGGACAACTTTGGTTAGAAGAAAAGTTCTATTTTTTTCTCTATATTTCTTAAAGTGTTGGTGGGTTCAATGTTCCGGAAGAGTACTGTTCAAATAGAACTAATTTACTAAAAAAAGTTCAAGATATGTCCTGTTTCATCAGGACATTTTTACGACGAAAGTACCGGAAAACTTATTTTTTTTAGCAGTCCTTTTTGGGTCATAAATCCCATCAGCAGTTGCAAAAATGTCAAGAGAAATTAAATAGACCTCTCAAGAAAGCACGTGGTTTATGGAAGCCCTTTACTCGGAAAAATAAAATCTGAAATTTTCGAAATCGATTTGTAAAAATCGATTCTGTTTTTTCGAGAATTATCGATTCGAACTCAAAACTCGCACCTTCCTAGTTTTTTTTATCTTTCCAAGTTTTTTTTATCCTTCCATTTTCTTTTTCCTCTTGTTTACCACTTTCCACTCATGCCTTATTTTACTCGCTGGGTGTTCGCTCCGGCCTCATCGCAGTAAAATCCATCTACCTTTTCTACTCGTGTCGCGCAACTTGCAACGAAGCGTTAGAAAAGTATACGACAAAGAACGTACTGAACCTTGTAGTACCAAAGTTACAACCGGCAGTTTTGCCGACACTAGAGGACACTTTCTGCCGAACCATTGCATTGGGGAATAGTGTCATGCACTGTGTGGATTGTCTCTAATATTTACAATTATTACTCACCTTATATGATGAGAAGACAAAATGAGATAGAGTTAGAGCAGGATGAGCGCGAAATGAAATGGGGATGAAATAGAAGAGTGCAAAGTAGAAAAGAGCAAGTGGGCCAAGCACAAGATATGAAAAGCAGAATATGGAATGGAGAAAACGAGCTGAGAACGAAATGAGACGAGGCGAAACAAAGTGGGGTAATGCGAAAATAAAATAAAATAAAATGTACGGCTTGGTTTGCTTTTAAGATAGGCCACGCTTCTACAAGTTTAGGTTGAGCAGAATCTCGTGAAAAGAAATACCAACTAAATAACGTTTTCAGACCAGATTCAAAAAATGTTTAGTATTTTTCTGGTATTTACCCCTCAGCTTATGCCTACATTAGTCTTAGGCTATAGAAATAGACACTACTTTCTCTTAGACAGTAGCAACAGATCAGAAAACAGCGAAAGATACCAGCAAAGAATTCAGCTGAAGGTCTTGAAGAATCTTATATGATTTATGAGATCTATCAGCTTTGACCAGTTTTGGTTAGATTTGCATAGCATAATCTGATTCTTGTTTATTTTTCATGATTGTAGAAAGAAGAATTTTAGTTTTATAATTAAGCTTATGGGAGGAAAAACCAACTGAATACCGTTTCCAGACCAGATTCAAACAAGGATTAGTGTTTGTCTAGTATGTAGCCCTCAGCTTATGCCTGCATTAATTTTAGGCTATCAAAATAGACACTACTTTCTCTTAGACTACAGAAATAGACCAGCATACAATACCAGACAACAACCTAGCTGAAGGTCCTGAAGGATCTTATCTGATTCATGAGACCTGTTGGCTTCAACTAGTTTTAGTTAGATTTGTATAGCATGATCTGATTATAATTATTTTCAAGGATTGTAGAGAGAAGAATTTAAGCTTTACATTTAAGCTCGTGAAAAAGAATATCAACTAAATATCGTTTGAGACCAGATTCAAAGAAGGTTTATTATTTGTCTAGTATATATATATATATATATATATATATGGATACAATATGCATTTTTGACCGCTTATATAGATCAAAAACAACAATTTTTAAGCCTTTGGCGATGAGAAATCTACTATTATTTCCTATTTTGGCATATACTGTCCTTGCGCGAACTGAACACATTTTTTTCTAGGACCCATATTTTTTTGGGAGTTATTTTGGCACCTACCAGAAACTTTTTAGCCCTAACAAAAAACGATTGCAAAATATTCCATTTTTTCGATACGTCCTAGTGGTCAGCTCCGTAAGGTGAAGTTTTTGAAAAAGTGTCTATAATATATTTTTTACAAGTTTGTACTGAAAATAATGCATCATTTTCGTGAATAATTTACTTTTAAAGTAAAAAAAAATGTACTGTGCAAGAAAAAAATGCAATTAGAAATTTTATGATTTTATTTTCAAAAGTGTACAGTTTCGTGAATATTATCCATATACAAAAATGTATAGTAATATACGTTTGAAATACTATTGTAACATAAGTTATTGATTTGAAGTAATCGTTATAGAAGACTCGTGTCTGTGGTGAAACATACTTCAATAAACTTTTGACATCTGTCATTTTGGCCTCAGTGATTCCGACAAATGGAGAGCGAATTCGTTTTATATCTGCAAGCTTAATGCTAGGTACTACTTTAAAAAATCAGGTATTTTCTAATTTTTAGTTTCCAAAAACGTTGACATCTCCGGTTGCTAAATACTTAATGACAAAAGCCTGACTTATTTTTAACCCCTTTGTATTTCGCACTGTTCCATTGAACGATTTCTCAATATCATGCAGAACATCATTTGCAGATTCCAGAATCGTGAAGGCAGGATCTCGAGCATTATCCTTTCTCGAATTTTTTCTTATTTTTTTTATATAACCCGAAATTACTGTCGCATTATTAATAATAGTGTCCGCGAACTGGAAATGCGTGCAAGATGTCAATATCCCACTTAATGGATGATGTTACTACTAAGAATGCAAATACCGTATAATTTCTATTTTGTTCACTAGCTGCATCTGAAAAGAGTGCAATTTTTTATTACACATTCTATCAAATTCTTTCTCTATTGCGTAGTTGCTGAAACTACACACTGTACTTACACCCTTCTTCGCACTTCCTTCTAAAAAAGGGATCATGTACCTATTTCCGGAATAAAATACATGTACATTAAACAGGTACAACCAGAGCCATCTTCAGAAACCTGAATTTTGAACAAGGGGAGATTTTGAGCGTAATCAAATTCGCAAGCCAGGATATTATCTTCCATTCAAACTGATTTTTCAAATCTTCATACTCTCTAACTTGCTGTTTGTGGCTAGCGACTTCCTAAGATTGTGCTGGTTCTGATGAACTTTTAAACACTTATTGCATACGTCAGTCCATGGTAGTTTAAATAAAAATTTGACACAACGGTTGAAATATTTGCCATAAGTTGATTCTAGCAAGTCAATCTCGGGATCTTGTGTTAGTAAATCCATATATGTATAAGTTATAGATGTTTTTGAGATTTAACACCTTAATGTGCAGACCAAAAATTGAAAAGTGGGCCCTAAATGTAATTCATGTGTTTTTCCTGACGTTTATATAATTTATCCGCAGTTTAGGCCCATCTAGTCCACGACATGTATATGCAAATAGACAAAGACGAATCTACCTGCGTCGTCCATTATTTCGTCTATTTCTACGATTAGAATATCCCCTTCAACAACTGTAGGTGTGGAAAGCGCGCGCATCTATTCAGGTTCTAAATCCTTCGATTTTTTATAATATTTAGGCATCCATACCTTAAATAGTATGTTGGGCCGAAGAAGTTTGCCATGGATAAAGTTAATATCGCTGTGCGCGCAAAAGTTACACCCAATTTAAGGCTAAAATGTCCACTCCAAAGTTTAAGCGAAAATGGCCACTCCAACACCAGCAGCTGTAAAAATCGCGCGCATCAAGATAGCACTAAATTTTTAGCTGATTTTGCTGTATTTCGGTTGCCAAAAAACGTCTCCACAAGGAAAATGATGTGTCTAAAAAATCATGTGCATTTCATAAAAATCAAAGTCAAAATATGTATATAAATGGAAAAATGTTGTTCCTCAGAAAAGTTCCATTTTAATGAAAAGAATAACTTTTGTCTTTTGTCTAAGATTTTTCCCCAACAATTTTAGAATATTTTGAAATATCACGAAAAATCGTAAAATAATGGAAATCAATATTACTTGTTTTATCAAGTTACACATCTAAAAATATTTTTTTTTAACAAACAGGTTTTTACATTTGAAAGGGCTTAATTTTTTCGTAAATTAACATCATTCTAGTGAAAATACAAAATTAATAATCGTTTTTACATCAAATATTCGGTAAATAAATCAATCATTATTATAATAAGTCAACCCTTTTCTAGAAACTTGAATTAAAGAAAAGTTTAAGAAAGTATCTCTAATGTTTCTTGAAAGTATTATATTGAAAATAATAGTTTAATGATAAAATAGATTTGAAACCATTTCTAAGCAATTTTTAGTGCCCGAAATTGCAATAAACGTTAAACATCATTTCATTTGCTTACTTCATTAGAAGAACATTTTTCGTGATACAGCCTAATATAATTTCCATTAAATTTCATGCGAATAATATCAGAAAAAGACAGTAATATTATTATATTATACTATATTTGATCTATATTAAAATTATAATATCTAGTATCTATAATATAATGTAATATAATATAATATAATATAATAACTATAATATTATGTAACATAAATTTTTGTATTCAATAGTACTTATAGACTAAGTATTCCTTCGGGTTTGAAACTTCCCGCCTGAAGTATAATTTTTCTTTTCACCGCCAGCGGAGACAGTATCCTTACGGACATGTTAAAACTAGTTTATGTACAAGAAAGAAGTTGTAAAAAATGATTGAACTAAAGATTTCAGCGTTTAAACAAATTATCCATATAATCTGCATTTATATAATAAAATATATGCTTGTATTTCTTTAAGTGACTGGTGCTTTTTGTTACTAAAATTACAAGGTAGATTTCCTTGATCTTCCATTCAGACCTCCTTGATCTTCCATTCATAAAATATTATTCATAAAATATTATTTATTCAATTAAACTCATGAACATATTAATTTCAATATTTTGTGCAAACAGCGCGCATGCTCAAAAATACTGACGAAGCTAAAAAATGCATTTCTATATGTACTTAGAATGTAGGAAAAAAGTTTGAAATGTGTGCCTTAATGTTTGTTTTGGAATTTTTGTTGTTAAAGAATGACTTTCCGTGAAAATGCCCATTTATTTTGGAAATCGTTCAATCGCGATATTGCTTCAAATGTCCAAAAATAGAAAGTCCTCAAAATTTGAGTCAAATCGGTTAATAAACGCACATCACCTCATATACTTAAAGCTCTGTTAGTTTGAGAGGACACAGTAAAGCGAAAAAATTTCTGTTGATAAATCGATGCGTCTTAAAATAAAGTAAGCAACTCACGGTGACGGATAGAATCTACGTAACTCGCGCTAACAAATAAAATCTCCGCAACTCGTAGGTATGGATAGAAAATACACAACTCGCAGTAGCGGATAGAAACTACGCAACTTCATTTTTTCTGATTTTGAGTTACCGTTAGAAAATTTTGTAGTGTGTTGAAAGCCGTGATAAAAACGCTTTAATTTTTCTATTGATTGATTTAAAGCGTATTAATTAATAAATAACAAATGCACACAACTCGTTTTTGTAAGTGGATTCCGTGATGGAAGTACATAACTCGGCTAAAATAGTTCTGACCTTCACCGTGGCGCCAGTTTTGCTGTCATTGACTTGCATGGCTTATAAAAAACCTAAACTCAAGCGAAGTAATATAATCTGATTTTATATAGATCAATATTTATAATTTATAAATATTGTGGTATCAAAGACGAAGCTTACATAATATGAAAGTCCTAGAGGAGAAGGAAAAGTCGGCTGAATTTTTAAAATTTTTTGATTTTTTAATTTTTAAAGTTCGAAAAGATTTGTGTGTTTATTAGAAGTACCATTTTATTTAAGCTTTTTCAGAGTTATCAAAGAAGGTCTTATGTCTGTGCTAAATCTATCCAGAAATAATTTCCAGTGTTTTAAAATAATTTAAACAAAATTGTAATAGGATATAAACAAACTAATTACCAAAAGTTATTTTTCGGCGTTGAAAATGTTTAGCTCAATAAAGTCCAGATTTTTGGTATAAAATGTGAAAGAAAATAAAGTTTTATCACGATTAGTTGTTTTAATAATTAATCATTGTTGTTCATTTGTAAATTTTTATAGCAAAAAATCATCGGCAAGACATCTTTAGTCGATTCTGTAAACAAAAATTAAGCGTATTGGTTGAAATGTAGCCAAACTCTTTACTTGTTTGAGAATATTGTTCAAATAATCAACATTTTTGGCCAATTTGAAAAGTATCATAGCGAAGAGTCATCACAAATATATTCTTAGTCAATTTCGTAAACAAACATTAAGCATATTCGTTCGAAAATAGAAAAACTGTAAATTTGTTTAGAAAAATTGTTTAATTAATTATTACTTCTTGTAAATTTGCAAATTATCGTAGCAAACAGATATCGAAAAGACATTGTTAGTTGGTTGCGTGAACAAATTGAGACTCTTCGCTGAAAAATAGCCAAACTCTTAATATGTTTATGAAAATGGTTTAAATAATTAATATTTCTTGGGAATTTGCAAAGCATCATAGCAAAAGTCATTATTAGTTGGCTACGTAAACAACTTGAACCTATTCGCTGAAAAATAGCCAAACTCTGAATCTGTTTATTAAAATTGTTCAAATAATTAATATTGGGAATCTGTAAAAAATTGATCCTATTCGTTGAAAAAGAGCCAAACTTTGAATTTGTTTATGAAAAGTGTTTAAATAAATTATAATTCTTGAAAATTGGCAGTATCATATCCAAGAGCCACCGGAAAAACATTCTTAGTTGATTCCGTGAAAAAATTCAGCCTATTCGTTGAAAAAGCCAAAATCGGAATTTATTTATGAAAATTGTTAAAGTAATGAATAATTCTTGTGAAATTACAAAGGGTCATAGAAAATAGCCACGGAAAGAGATTCTTAGTTAATTCCGTTCAAAAATTGAGCTTATTCGTTGAAAAATAGCCAAACTGTGTATTTGCTTATCAGAATTGTTTAAGCAATTGCCAAAGAGCATATATATTCAATTTATAGTAATAAAACTTTTATTCCTCTCACATTCATACTAAAAATATTTATGAATAGTTTTAGCACTGATAGTGGATAGTCGTACGTTTTAACATTTAAGTTTATAGCGTTCAAAGTTTTTAGATTATTACATTATTGATTTATTTTGCAGAAAGCGCTCATATTCCATATACTCTTCAAAAAACACGGTGAGCCTAAACCAACCTAAACCTGAACTTTTTACTCAACGCAAGTTCTTTGCAAGATTTAGCGCTCTGATTTTTCCTGAATATTTTAAGTGAGAAATGAAAAAAATCCATCGAGCCCTTTTTTTGAAACTTCAAATTTTGATTTTTCAAGGTGTTTTTTTTTTCTAATAAGAATTTTGAATAATATGTATGCTTTTATACATTAAATATGTAGTAAAGAGTTCCTATAAACTTTTATTCAGTTTTCGTTTGACACAAAAGTTTATAGGAACTGTTTTACTACATATTTTATTTATAATAAGGCACAAATAATTCAATTTTTTTATTACAAAAAAAAAAGAATCTCGAAACATCAAATTTTGAATTTAAAAAAAAGGGGCTCAATCAATTTTTTTCCTTCTTGGCTCCAAATATCGGGGCAACATCAGATACGAGACCCAAGATCAGATAAGAGAGTTTTTATTGAATAAGAATTTTCAATAAACTTGGGGACAAAAAACCCCTATTTGCGCTACAAAAACCTATATAGAAGACCCAGTTTTCGTTGGATTTCGTTCATGGGAACTTTGTCACTATATATTTTAGGTATCACGACGTATACATACTTACAAATTTTTATTAGAAAAAAATCTCCAAAACCCAAAATTTGAATTTTTAAACAAAAGGGCTCGATCGATTTTTTTTCATTTCTTACTCAAAATATTTGGGCAACATCAGATAATTAAATCCTGCATATAACCACTTTCGGTTACCTCTGCGGCATGAGTATAATGCCGATAGATTCAGCTTGGATCCTAATACCATACTCCATTCAAACCCGAATATGGTAACTTTTCCCCTGACCCAGAGAGACGCAAACATCTCCTAAACTAAAATCAGTGTGACGAAAAAGATAGAAAAGTCGGTTATTTATCAATATTTAGGTTAATTCTTACGTTTCTATGACCACATTGTTGTATTAAATCTTCTAAATACCAAACTGAAAATTTTCAAAATTTCATAACTTGTTTGTTAATGATTATCGTAAAGCTGAGAAAATATTACGTACTGAAATATTTTAATAATCCTTTCAGTTTATTATAATTATTTTCTATATACATACCTTCAGCATCATTACTGGTTTGTCCTAATTTGTATCCAATTCCGCTGAAAGTACTAGGCCTTGGTTCACTAGCAGTTCTATTTTCCAGAGACAAAGATTGTTCTTGACAGGATTTAAACATTTCAGTTATGAGATCCTTCTTCTTGCTTGGGCCCAATATCTGTTGACCGCTTGTTTCTGAACCACCAGCATAAAATGCTTGGCCTTCTTCTTCATCAGAACTACTATCTTTTTTCTGCACATCCTTGAGAGTAGCAATCCTTGGTTTTGATTTTGAGATTGATCCAACAGGAGTACTGTCCTTTAATTGAGCTTCGTTACTAGTGGATTCATCCGTACTTGAATCTAACATCCTTTCTTCAGCGAGTACACTTGTTGATGCACCTCGTTCATCAGTTTCAAAAAAACTTGCAAGAGCAACCTGAATAACAATAGATTTTGAAATGTTAGTAGATTATGCGGAATACTATACAAAAAATTGTGAATGAAATTATGAAAATACTAGTTTTAAATAAAAAGTTCAAGTTTTCATTTACGAGCCCACATGGAAGGTTTTATACTCTGATTGTTTGGCTAGAAAATCCCTTAATATTTATGCCCTCTTATAAATTCAAAGTACCGCCCGTCCATCTAGTTCCTCATTTAGGTTCAATGACTGTGTCACCCGTCCCATTGTAATGTAACCGTGCAAGAGTAAAATTCATATTCCACGAATTTAGAAACATGCGTACACAGGATATTCACCTTGACGAGTTCAAAACGACAATAAACATTTTGTAATAGGAAAATTTAAATGTTGTAAATATGGAAATATTAAACGCACATTTGAAATATTAATAATCGAAAAAATTCATACGTAAGTTGAGTTTATAAAATATGGATGGTATAAATTTATTTACACCGAAGTTATTTTTTAGCGACTTTTTATTGATTTCAAAAGTTTTCATGAAAATCAGTGAAGAATTGTCTGAGATTATCCAATGCTATTTAACGTAGGAAAAGCAGCGTTCGTTTGAGAAAATATATTCGCATTTTTTTACTTGACGGCGATTCACTACCGCGAATACGAGCGCAGAATGTTTAGAAATTATAAATTAAATTGAAAAAGAAGTTAGAAGAAGAAAGAGTTATTAATTCAAGGAAATTAAATGTTTCATCCCTAAGAAACAAGTTTGATATTGAGAAAACAGTTTGAAAGTAAAAAATACTTATTTATTCTCATTTTTTACTTTTCAAGGTGCAGGCAAATCGTTCGAATCACCAAAAAATTTATATTTTGAATATAATCTTTTTATATTGCTGACTGCAGAATTAAAAAAATTTTATATTTCGTATTTAATCCTCATCAGGCACAAAGGACCCCCGCTGACAAGAGTCGTTTCAGAAAGCACATGTATCAGTCTATTTGAAAAACATTGGGCCTTCCTCTGAAAGCGATTGGCTGTACATTGAAGAAAAAAAATGTGTCGATGCCTTCGTTAAAAAAAACTGCGCGGCCGATATCGTTATCTCAGTGAACAAAGTATAGCACGTCCCATTATAGTTCTATAGGTGGTACACACGTGACTTCACATCACCCTCCGTCCTCACGCCTCGCCCTCACATCTACCAGTCGGCCATATTGACACCCTTAATTCCCTTGTTTTGTATATAAATGAACTATGTTTCGCACTGTTATTAAATAAATTTCTCAATTTTTCATTTCTGTATTTGGCCACTCTGAAAGATAAGAAACTGCTAAATGTAAAATTTTGCATGAATAAGTAGTGTTATTAACCTAACCTCTTAGCTAGGAAGAAGCTATAATTATTTTTTCTATTCGTGTTATTAGTAATTAATCATTTAGTTTGATCATTCATTCTTTATTTTTCGTCAATTAATTCTGACAAAATAAATCATACTATTATTATAGAAATAAGAACTACATGATAGTGGCGGTAGTAAGAACGTGTTCGCTGAGAGGTGGTGAGAGGAGTTTCCGGAATCTGTGTGGACAGTGGGAGTGGAGTGTGAGGGTGGAAGCCTGAGAGGTGAGTAGGATTGTGTGGGGTGAATTGGGGGGATAAAAATTAATTTTCATCGTAGTTGTGAAGTGGGATTTAGTTAAATAAAGAAAGTGAGTTTAGGTTAGCAAGAGATCGGGGGAGTTTGTGGTCAGGAGTTTTGGGCCTTCGAAGGGGACAAGTGTGGCTCTCGTAGTGTTGGGGGATGTTAAGGGAGTGAAAGGGGTGTCTTCAGGGGCTTTGAGGGGTTGAATAAAGTCGGATAAAGGGAAATTTTGGGGCTGTAGGCGGCAACAGTATTGAGAGACATCTGTCGGTTGCAAAAGATACTGCATCGAAAGGTTCCAGTTTCCGACGGAAGAGTGGGACGTGGGAGAGCGAGAGGTGGTCAGCGAGAGTGCTGGCAGTCCTGGTAGTGAAGTGGAAGGGGAGGAAATTTTTCACACGCCACGACGGTTAACAGTGTGTGGCCTGGTGTCGAGCGGCGCGTCAGCGAGAGGGAAAAAGCGGAACTGCGGGAACGAAGGAACCGAGAAGGTGAGTGAGAGAGTGCCTAGCGCAAGTGAGGGGGAGGATCTCTTGAAGAAAAAGAGACAGCCAAGAGAGTCTGAAGAAAAGCACGGTAGAGTCCGTTTAAAAAAAGTGGAAGAACACGTAGCCTCCCCCCCCCCCCCAATGAAGGGGAAATCGGAGTAGGCGGCTCTCGCGATGCTGTTGGGCGTGTTCAGGGGACTGAGGGAAGACGTAAGGGGGAGTAAGGAGCAGATGAAAGGTATGAGGGAGGACTTGCGAATCTGAGATGAAAAATGGGAAAAGGAGGTGAAAGAGCTGAGGGAGAAAGTAGAAGGATTAGAGAGGGAGGTGGTGTCGGTAAGGAAGGAAAAAGACGTGAAAATAAAACAGATGGAAGAGGAGATTAAAGTGTGGAAGGAAAGGAAGAAAAAAAGGCTCGAGAAAGTGGAGGACAGGTCGGAAATGAAAGTAGGTGACAGGGGGAGGGCGAGAAGAAAGGTATTTGGTAGAGGGTAGAGAATATGATAGAAGAGAAAGTGGGAGAGCGTATGCATAAAAAGGAGGAGAGAGCGGATAGGGAAAGGATGAGGGCAATGTAGTTGAGCATGAAGGGAAAAGAGAAGGCAGACAGGAGAAAGAATATTATGATAAGAGGATTGAAGCTAAAGAGGGGGAAGAGAAGTTGGGGGTAATGCGAAATAAAAACAGGATAAAGGATGAGGGGGCTTTCATCGATCGAACGTAGCAGGGGTAAAGAAGAAAGATAAGGAGTTCTGGGGCTATATCCAGAAAGTTGAGGTTGTGGGAGTGGTAGAGACGTAGTTAGAGAGAAAGGAATGGGATAAAATAGAGCCAAAGCTGCCAAGGGGGTATAGGTGAAGATTCCATGAGACGGTCAGAGTGAAGAAGAAAGGAAAGACTAGTGTGAGAATTATAACGGGGGTTAGGGATGGATCAGAGGAAAAGGTTTAAGGAGAGGGTGAGGGGAAGGGCGTGTAAATGAGGGCAGTAAATATAGGAGGGGTAACATGTAAGTTTGTGACAGTGTACAATAAGAATGAGATGGAAAGGATTAAAGAAAGGGTGGAAGACTTGCTAAGCGAAAAAAAGGAGGGTATGGTAGTACTGGTTGGGGGGGGGGGTAATGCGAGGATGGGGAGGGGAGGAGCCTTTACAGTGAAAGGGAGAGCTTCAAGATGAAATCGAAGGATAAGATCATAAATGACAAGGAGGAGATTCTAAAGGACTGTGTGGAGGATAGAGACTGAGCGGTGGCGAATGGCATGGTAACATGGGTCGAAGAGAAAGAATACACATATGTAAGTAAGGTAGGGGTAGCGGTGTTAGACTATGTAGTCATGAATATGCAAGGGTGGGAGGAGACGGAGATATTCGCAGTGGAAGGGAGGGTAGAATCAGACCATCAGCTATTAGGGTTGTGGATAAGGGGGAGAGCGGCGGAAGGCAAGGTGGGGAAGAATTGTCGATGGGGGAAAGGGTGAGCTGGACGAGGGACGCGATAGAGAAGTATCAGGAGCAGTTGCGGAAGGTACGCTTTGAAGAGAAATCGGTGAAAGAGATATAGGAGGATTTGAAAGAGAAAATGAAAGGGTGTGTGCAAAAGAAAGTATTCGGAAAGAAGAAGAAAGGAATCGTGAAGCCGTGATGGGATAGGAAATGTAAAAATATGAAAAGGAAGGTGAAGAGGAAGTACAAGAAGTGGAAAGAGGGAATTGCGAAAAGGGAGGAGTATGTAGAAATGAGGAAGGGGTCTAGATTGATGTGTTAGAAGAATGAACAGGAAAAGGAGAAATATCTGAAAGAGGAGTTGAGAAGTGTTAAGACAGAGGGAAAAGTGTGGAAGATAATAAATAGGTTTAGAAAGCGTGAAGTGGGGATAAGCGAGAAGGTAGGGTGTGAGGAGTGGAGGGAGTTTTTTAGAATCATTTCAGGGCTCATATTCAAGGAAGAGAGATGATGGGAGTAGAAGAACGAGGGAGGCAGAGATGGACGAGTTGAATGACGAGAAGGTAGAGACACAGATAAGGAAGTTAAGAAGGTCAAGGACAGCAGGGCTGGATGGGGTAGGGAACGAAGCGTGGCCGTTTAGTACACAAAAGGTTAGGAAGAGGTTGAAGAAGGTAGTGAAGAAAATACGGAGGGGAAAGGAATTCCCAGGAGGGTGGAGAGAGGGTTTAACAGTGCCACTGTATAAGAAAGAAGATAGGGATAGGGAAGAAAATTATAGAGGGATTACGCTAATGAATACGGTGTATAATGTATACGCGATAGTGGAGGCGGAGAGGCTGCAGATGAATATCGAGGGAAAGTAATATTGCCGGAGACGCAGGCGGGCTTTAGAGCGGGTAGGAGCATTATCGACAATATCTACATTCTGCAGAATGTGGTGGACAGAAAATTAGCGAAGAAGAGGTCGAGAGTGTACGCATTTTTTCTGTATCTCATAGGTCCATTTCGTTCGGTGAATAGGGGGAGGCGGTGGGAGGCGATGGAGGAGAAGGGAGTGGAGACAGGCATTATCGAGAGGGTAAGGGAGATATATTAAAAGACGAAAGATAAGGTAAGAGGAGGTGAGGGGATTTATGAGGGAATCTGGATGAATAGGGAGTTAAGTCAAGGGTGTCCGCTTAGCCCAACGCTTTTTGCGATTTTAATCGCAGATATAAAAAGTAAGCTAGAGACCGAAGTGGGAGGTGTTAGGGTAGGAGTTAGAATTTGGTCACTTGCGTATGCAGATGAGATAGTGTTATGGCAAGAATTGAGGAGGCATTAAAGGAGATGATGAAGAGGAAGGGATAAGGGAGGGGTGGGGAAGTGGCAGGGGAAGACGGTGCAGGAGGTGAAAGAGTTTTTATACTTGGACTTCTTGTTTCGGAGAAATGAAGGAGTGGATTTTCACATAAAAAAAGAGAGTGACGAGGGAAAATGTGGTGATAAGGAAGGTGTGAGGGTTGGGAAAGAAGTTACTCGCATATGATTTTGGAAGGAGAATGACATTGTTTGATTCACTAGTGATGAGTGTGTTACTGTATGAAGTAGAGTTGTGGAGTGGAAGGAAAGTGAGGAGGCAAATAGGACACAGGAGAGGTACGTAAAGTGGACACCGGGGTTGGCAAGCAACACGCCTAATTATATTGTCAGGAGGGAGACGGGGAAAACGAGTTTGGGGATTATAAAGGGGAGTCGGGCGTGTTTATATGAGGAGAAATTTTTGGAAGAGGGGGCAAGTAAGCTGGTTAGGGAGTGTCGGTGAGAGGAGAACAGCAGAGGATGTGAGAAGATGCAGGTTGGAAGGGAAAGGTATTTATGAACGAATGGACTGTAGATGGACGAAGTGAGAAGGATGAACGAGGAAGGAAGGAAGGTTTATGAGATGGTAAAGGAAGACGGTATGGAGAGAGAGAAGGCAGCAGGGGAGGAGGGAATAAGAGAGTCAAGGTTTAACGAGCCCAATGGGTGGATTATGCCAAGGGAGAGAGCGCAATATTTGTGTGAGGAAGGAGCGGAAGGAATTCAGGAGCTTATAGCGAGGATGAGATGAGGTTGCATGGAGGGGTTTCATAGGTTCTGGCTTTCTAGGGAGAAGAGGATGTGTGAATTGTGCGGGAGGGGGGATGCAAGAGTGTAGCACTAGTTGGAGGAGTGCGATAAACATGGAGGTATTGGTGCATGAAAGGGGAAGTGTAAGCAAGTCAATTTTTTAAGGCCAGCAGGCCGAAAAATAAACACTTATCTAACTATCTATTATAGAAAAAATCTGAAACCGTCTAAGTGTTATAAATCCAACCTATTACCTTGGAAGAAACTATTAATTAAAAACTATTAATAGTTATTCATGTATTTTATTGATTCATTTTTTCATTTTTATTCATTCATTATTTTGATAATATGGTTAGTAGGGTGGAAGTATTAGCGTGAATTCGACTAAGCAGCGAAAATCGGATGGCTCTCGATTGCCAAAACGTACAGTTCCGTGTCGAGGGTTGAATGTTACCAGGGTGTGGTGACATATACGGTGTCTCTGGGATATCAGGCGACCTCTCAGAGTAAAATTGTTTTATCTTAACAAAATGAGTTCCTTTCATTATCATAAAGAAAACACCCAGATGGAGTCGGAAACGACACCTCTGGAAAAAGCATCTACTCCTGAGAAGATGGAAACTACCAAAGGAACCTTAGAGCATAATTCAGAATCTCTAAGTGGGGAGAACTATCTGAGAGTAACCCTGGGGGGCGGGGGTCAAAACGAATGGTAAAACCGTGACGAGCTAAATTGTCAGGAGTTGCTAGGAACAGGTTGAGACGTCAATTGATAAATCAATCTGACGCAAGATACAGCCAAATAGGGACTCCAAAGAAGCCCCATTCTGATAGCAGCATACCGAATGAAATCAGACAGCAGAAGAAGATTCGGCTGAGAGGTTCAACAGGTTTTATAGCAAGGTCCTTTAAAGTCACCTGAAACTTGGCTCATTGAAGCTGTTGGCGGATTACAACCTTGGGCGGGCGTCTCGAAGATCGACTGCACCTAAAGACAGAGCTCCGGATCTGTTTTCGGAAGGCGTGGAGGAGATAACTGGAAGTTAAAATGAACATTAGACGCTTGATAGCAGAACAAACGGCTTTTTCCGTAATACAAGAACCTTGGCCTTACAAGGTGAAAGTTAAAGGCATAAGTAATAAGAGGAAAACAGTCATTTATGATATATTCGTCGAAACACCTAGGGTAGTACTTTATGTCAGAGGTGATATTAAATTTACTGGAGTACTAAGATTTTGTTCTAGAGACTTGGGAACAATAAAGATCGAGCACCATTAAGGAGGTAGGTGCCAACCTATGGTCATTTCATCAGCGTGCATGCCATTTAACTCCCAGGTCCCACCACCATCTGAGGAGTGGAGAAATTTGGTGGACTGCGTTAAATGACGGCCACTGCTCATCGGATGTTTTGCTGACGACATCATTCGACTTGGAGTAAAAAGAACACCAACCTTAGTATTGAGTTTTTATTAGATTACCTCTTAACTACTACTGATCATCAACGACCTGGTTGCTCAGAACTAAACTAATTAGTACTATAAAATAACTGTAAAGCCTCTAAAAAACAACACCAACTGCAGTTCTTGGGGTCATTTTAGACATCTCGCCGTGGCACCTTTTCGTAAGGAAGATTACGGTGGCGGAAGGGACAACCTTAGTGATGTTGAGGTGGCAGATTTACATGCTATCAGTAAGCGCATGCTATGTGAGGATACTATTCTACTATGCGAGGATACTATTCTAGCTATGAAAACTGATGTAATGGTGAGCAAATTATCCTTCATGAAACCCTTCAAGGTCAGCTTCCCTAACATTGAACAATAGCATGATAAAGGAAGAAGGGAAGACTTATTTACAACAGGAGGTCTCGTACGGTATACAGACTGCTCCAAAGACTCCTTGAGAACAGATGCTGGAATCTATGGGAAGAGCCCAGGGCTGAGATAACAAAAGCACTTGACACATTCCGTATAGTTTTCCAGGACAAAATAATATCTATTGAAGCTGGCCTGGAGGAATATGTAAGCAGGCATATGAAGGCCAGCACGTATACATTTGTTGTCTTCAAGATCTTCTTAAGGTTGCCGGTGAAAAACGGATCAGTCTGATCTGGGTTCCCGGCCATGAGGCTATATATAATAATAAGAAAGCAGATGCTCTGGCTAAGACGGGAGCTTCACAGCCCCTGATGGGCCCGGAACCCTATTGTAGTATCTCGTATGCATCGGCGAAAGGAGCCATTAGTAAATCGCTCGGCTCGCGGAACAACATGCGAGATATTAGAGGGGAATCCAAAAAATGGTGCATTTCAAGAAATACTTATCTGGTACACGTACAGAGGAATAATTAACTCTTGAACATGGAAAGAAGAAAGCTTAATATCGTATTAGGGATGCTTACTGGACACTCCAAACTGAGAAAACACTTGATCAACATGAAGATTGGAGACAACGCTCATTGTCGAAATTGCGATTTTCGTGAGGAGACAGTTCATCACAGACTTTGTGAATGTGATGCATTGCGTGCCGCAGAAACAAATACCTGTAGGATTGCTTTCGCAAACCCGAATATTTTAATGACATCTCCTAAGGGCTAGTTATTGCCCTACCCTCCCGAAGAATAATAATAATAATTTTTGGTGAAAGAATTTCACTTCTACGCACCAATATCTAGCTCGTATATTCACTACTTTCTTAAACGGAGAAGAACCCATCCCGCAGTGGCTAGTCGAAGGACGCACGGTATTGATCACTAAGACCGGAGATTTGTCAAGTCCACATAACTACAGGGCTATAGCTTGCTCAAACACCAGCTACACCTATTCACTGGCATCCTCAAAGAGAGGATATTAACATCTATCGAGCCGGTATGGAGTGCAATAGTTGAACTACGGGGATGCAAGAGAGGGCTGGCAGGTTGCAGGGAGAACCTGTTAAAAGACAGGTGTATTACCCAAGACTCGATCAGGTATCGACGCAATCTGTCCATGGCTTGGATTGAATACCGTAAGGCATTCGATAACACGAACCATGAGCTACTTATTAGGCTCCTTGAGTGCCTGGAGGTGCATCGAAAAATGGTGGAATGCATAAAAGAGCTTATGCTCTCATGGCGGAGAAGATTTGTCATAACATCTGACAAGAGAAAAATGACTACCAGCTATATCACATATAAGAGGGGGGTCTTCCAAGGAGATTCTCTAATTCGGATACTTTTCTGCATCTCCCTCTTGCCTCTGTCTATAGTGCTCCGAGGCAAAGGCTCTGGATACCTATTTGGCCCGCCGAACAGAAGAGAATATAAGGTCAACCACCTTTCATACATGGAGGACCTTAAAATCTTGATTTCCTCGAAAGAGGATCTTAACATCCTTGTGGAGACGGTGAATAGGTGTTATATTACCATCTTAGGTACTTCTGTGGTGTTGATCTATTGCCTGTCTTGCCATACGCCCAGGGGGAACTCAAGTACGTTGTGGAGAATGATCAGTGTAAGATCTACTGGAATCTCCCATTCTCCACCATTCAACGTATCAGTGCTACGAAGCCTGATATTGTCCTCCAAGATCTGATGACCAAGATCATTTACGTGATTGAATTCTCGGCACCAGGTGATGGTAATATCATGGCAAAGGAGGAAGAAAACCGGGCAAAAGATCAAGCACTTCTTTTCGAGCTGAGCAGGCTGTACCAAGGCTACAAAAGTCCATCTTGTAGTTCTTTTAATCGGCTATCTTGGCGGTATGAAAGCTTCATATCTTAGCCAACTTAGCAAGATTCCGGTTAGCCAGCGTCAGGCTCATTCCATCTCAAACCGGATGCAAAAGGCTGTTCTTCTGGGATCACTTCATCGGCTCCGCAAAAACTGTTACTCATAAAATTCTACAAAGATTGGCAGCTCTAAAAATGTATCCAGAGGTAAAACCTTCATCGCCGACTTACAGAAAAACAAAAAGCATGTTGTAAAAACTCACGAGGCAGTAAAGATCTAGTCACCATAGACGCTGTTGCCATGACGCAAGCTCGTAAACATAAAAGAAACTTGCACATGGCATACATTGAATATAAGCAAGCGTTACCTTCCGTGTCACATGACTATTTTCTTGAAGTCCTAAAAATATACAAAATTTGCTCACGCATCATTCACTTCCTGAGTCATGCGATGATGCTTTGGGGTACAAGAATAAAGTATTTTGATCATGGACAATGAAGGATAACTAGATCAATACGCATTACGACGGTTATATTCCAAGGAGACTCCTTCAGTTCCATTATGGTTCTGTTTAGCTTTGAAACCACTAAGAAAAATACTAAATAGCATGTCTCATGGGTTCTGAATACATGATAACGAGGATAGTCATCAAGTGACCCATCTTCTATACATGGATGACCTGAAGCTATACGCTAGTTCGGACCACATGGAGTTCGGACTAGATAAATGCAGAACAGTGCATTTAACCAGAGGAGAATTAAGGACTGCAGAGCGAGAGAACGATTTCGAGAATGACATCGAGGCAATGGCTGAGGGGGAGTCCTATAAATACCTGGGTATTCTCGAATCTAAGCATACGATAGTTAAGAAAAAACTAACGACTGCCTTCACTACAAGACTCAGATTGGTTCTGAAGAGTTCTCTTAACTCGACAAGCAAGATCAGGGAAATCGACACCTATGCCATCCCTGTCCTTACGTACTCCTTTGGGCTCATCAAATGATCGAACACCGATCTCGAACGATTAAACAGAATCATCCGCGTAGAAATTACGAATCAATCAATGCAACACAGTAATTCGGCGATTGAAAGGGTAGTTCCACCAAGACATAGAGGGGGTAGGGGCATTGTAGATGTCAGGAAACTGTGTGAGTCACAAGTTATACTATTTTAACAAGACAAGACAAGGCAAGACTATTTTAACAGCAAGCGAGATATTACACTTTACAATAACATCTGTAAAGCTGATCTTTACTACACGCCCTTGAATTTTTCCTCAGGGGAGGCCCAAAACATTAGAGCAGAAACCATGGAGGAATTGGAAACACAATGGACACAGAAAGCTATCCACGGCAAGCACCCCAAAACGTTTGATCAACATGAAGTGCATAGTGAGGCATCGAATATTTGGCTAATAAAGGGCGTCCTGTATACAGAAACGGAAGGATTCGTTATTTCGATTCAGAACAGGGTTTTAATCACCGGAAATTATCTCAAACACGTGCTACATCAAGACGTGGTTGACCGGTGCCGATTATGTGGAGATACCAACGAATCCATCCAACACCTTATTGATGCTTGTCGCGTAATGGCTCCTAACGGAACGAATGCCTTTCTATAGATACATTCCAATGCCTGTTTTAGAAAACGAAGATTATATTTTATATTGGAATGTTACTACCCAGACGGATCATTACACCCGAGACAATCCACTGGATCTCGCAATGCGAGAAAAAAAATGTGGAAGAGTCTACATTATCGACATTGCTTGTCCACTTGACCGAAATTTGCAGGCAGCCTATATAACCAGGATCCACAAGTATAGCGAGCTAAGGCATGAAGTAAAGACTATATGGAAGAATGTGAAACATGCATCTATTCATCCTATTGTGATTTCGGCTACACGCAACGTGCACGCAAGATGCACTGAACATTTTGAACATTTAGGAGTTAGTAGGGTACTGAGAGCAGCTCAGAAGGCGGTTTTATTAAACACCTGTCGCATTGTAAGAAACTTCCTGGACCATCAGGAAGCAATCGACTGAAAACCTATAGAGTGATAAATGGTAGCTCTATGAAAGCATCCAGAGACCACTGTTTTCACCTTCAACACTCATGGCTGCTGTGTGAGCATAACAGCGGTAAAAGACTAACTGCAAACTACACCATGTTCCTAATTTTGCACCTAAAACATCATCGCTAATGATTTCATACATAGCATTGAATTAACTAATTACATCCTCATCTCATGAGTCACTTAACTGTGTCCGTGGCTATAATGGAAAACCAGATTTTTTTTTAACACGAGGACAAGATTGAAAAGAAATTAATAATAATGAATAAATGAAAAAAATAATGATGATCTCCTAAAAAACTTCATCTATCTATCTAAAAAAATAATCTATGAATAATGTCGATAATACATCAATAATTTCTTAGACAAATTTTTCAGGCCATTTTAGAATTGTTACTTAACAAGATGAAAGAATTCATATAGATCATCCATGTAACCAACTCAAGGTAAAAATGATACACGTTTGTAACATAATAGTCATGTCATATTGTTACATAGCTGTTACTAATGTGCATTATGCACAGCTTACAAAACCACACAGTAACGCTGTAAAATTTCACTTACGTAACCCTGTAACAAAATTGTTACTGCTCATGCATGTAACCAAGTTACGGAACAAATGTACACGATTATTATATAACAGGTATGTCACATTATCACATAGCCGTTACTAATGTACATTATATATAACTTACAGAACTACATCGTAACGATGTTATAGTTCACTTACGTAACACTGTAACCAACTTGTTTTAGTTCATGCGTTTAACTCAGTTACAGAACAACTGTTCCATTATTCTTTTATAAACCTTACATCTCACTGCTGCAGCATCGCTACCACTTTTTTATTGAAATGCTACATCTTCATTCGGTAAAGAAGTTACTCAACATTGTTATTTTCCAGTTATTGAACAAGTACGTCACTGAACAATAACATTCGTTATATAACCTGATATAACTATCTTACCGCTTTGCTACGGAGCATGTAAAGAACGGAAAATTCCTAAACTAATTAATGCAATTCTTTTTTAGTGGATATTGGAATAATTTAGAACTGAAACTAAAAAAAATCATCAGGTCTAACTAAAATATCTAAATTGCTGGAGTTGAAAAATAAAAAAATTCAGGTTTCAGGAGCGCGGGCCCTCTGCGAGGCCCTGGGCCCCGGAATCATATCCCCCCTACCCTTTTGGCGGCCCTGCCAGTCACTGAGTTGTCCATTTTTCCTCACAATCGCTTTGCGACCTGAATTATATTGTTTTTATTACTTGTAGGAGCCATCTATTGACTCCGTATCTGTTATAAACTAATTATCTGATCCGTGCATGACATTCCTGGCATAAATTCATATTGGACTACCCATATATTTTCTCCTGTTACTTTCATTACCCTATGAATAAGTACGAGGGCTGTTTGATGAGTCAGTAACTTTTCGAATTTTTTTGGACAGTAACTTTAAATGCACCACTGATCCCGTCAACGCAATCTATGAATAGACTACTGTTAAATTTTGAGCAAGCTGGGTCATTTATTTTGTGTTTGATAACCATTGAAAGGAGAGAACCTCGTGAATGTTAACGAAAATGGAAGTTTGGTCTGCACCACATATTCTACGCGCCATTCTGGTATGAGTTCTTTAGCTATAAGAGCTTATCAGGAGATATTATCCGTGGTGATCAGCGTATCTTCATGGCTCAAATCAAAGATGGTGTTCAGCTGACAGCTGGTACATTCATGACAGGGAAATATCCGTTCATGATGTTTGGTCTGCCAGCAGCAGCACTTGCGATTTACCATGAAGCAAAACCAAAGAATAAAAAGCTTGTCGCAGGAATTATGGGATCAGCAGCCCTGACTTCTTTCCTAACAGGGATTACTGAACCGCTTGAATTCTCATTCTTGTTTGTTGCACCAGTGTTATTTGCCATCCACTGTGTATTTGCTGGATTATCCTTTATGATAATGGATATTCTAAACGTGAAAATCGGTATGACCTTCTCAGGAGGATTAATCGATTTCTTCTTATTCGGTATCTTGCCAAACAGAACCGCTTGGTGGCTTGTGATTCCAGTTGGTCTCGCACTTGCTGCTATTTATTACTTCGGATTTAGATTCGCCATTCGCAAATTTAATCTGAAAACGCCAGGCCGTGAGGATGAAGCAGCTGACGGTGCAGATAGTGCTAAGTCTGAAAAGGGTAATGACTTACCTTATGAAATTCTTGAAGCAATGGGTGACCAAGAAAACATTAAACACCTTGATGCTTGTATTACGCGTTTACGTGTCACTGTTAACGATCAGAAGAAAGTGGACAAGGACCGCTTGAAAAAGCTTGGTGCTTCAGGAGTTCTCGAAGTAGGGAACAACATCCAGGCCATCTTCGGTCCTCGCTCTGATAATTTAAAAACACAAATGCAGGACATCATTGCAGGCCGCACGCCTCGTCCAGCGAAAGACCCTTCTGCAAAAGAAGAAGTCAGCCAGCAGGTCGAAGAAGTCATTGCAAAACCGCTTCAAAACGAACTAGGTGAAGAAATCTTTGCTTCACCAATTACAGGGGAGCTTCATCCGATTACAGATGTACCAGATCAAGTATTCTCAGGGAAAATGATGGGTGACGGTTTCGCCATCTTGCCAACAGATGGAACGGTGGTTTCACCGGTGAAAGGGAAGATCTTAAATGTATTCCCAACGAAACACGCAATTGGCCTGCAATCTGATGGTGGACTTGAAATTTTGATCCACTTCGGTATTGATACGGTCAGCCTCAAAGGAGAAGGATTTGAAACATTTGTACAAGAGGGAGATCAAGTAGAAATCGGTCAAAAACTCTTAGAGGTTGATATTGATAAAATTAAGTCTGAAGTACCATCTTTGATGACACCAATTGTATTTACCAACTTAAGTGAAGGACAATTTATTGACCTTCAAGAATCCGGTGAAATCAAAGCTGGTCAAGAAAACATCATGAAAATTTCAAAATAATTTTCATAACTGCCGTTCTTGTTAGATGACAAGCTCGGCAGTATGATATAATATTGTGGATGTATTAATTGTATAAAAAGGAGATTGATAAAAATGGCTCAACAAACATTCAAAGTAACTGCAGATTCTGGAATTCACGCACGTCCTGCAACAGTACTTGTACAAACTGCTAGTAAATATGATGCTGATATCAACTTAGAATATAATGGTAAAACAGTGAACCTGAAATCTATTATGGGTGTAATGTCTCTAGGAATTGCGAAAGGTGCTACAATCACTATCTCTGCTTCTGGTTCTGATGAAAATGATGCACTTGCTGCGCTTAAAGACACAATGAAAAGTGAAGGCCTAGGCGAGTAATGCAACAACTGAAAGGAATCGGTGCTTCAGCAGGCGTTGCGATTGCAAAAGCATATTGTCTGGAAGAACCAGATTTAACAGTTCACCAAAAAGACATCAACGATCCAGAGACAGAAGTGAAGCGTTTTGAAGAAGCAATTCATGTTTCTAAACAAGAACTTGAAGCAATTAAAGAACATGCGCTAAAAGAGCTTGGCCAAGACAAAGCAGATATCTTTTCTGCACACCTTCTTGTGTTAAGTGATCCAGAGCTGCTAAACCCAGTAAAGGATAAAATCAACTCTGATAAAGTAAATGCTGAATTTGCTTTAAAAGAAACAGCGACAATGTTTGTTACGATGTTCGAAGCAATGGACAATGAATACATGAAGGAACGCGCAGCGGATATTCGCGACGTAACAAAACGTGTAACTGGACATTTGCTAGGCGTTGACATTCCGAATCCAAGCATGATTTCTGAAGAAGTGGTCATCATTGCTGAAGATTTAACTCCTTCTGATACTGCTCAGCTGAACAGACAATTCGTCAAAGGATTTGCGACAGATATCGGCGGTCGTACTTCTCACTCAGCGATTATGGCAAGATCAATGGAGATTCCAGCTGTTGTTGGAACAAAAGAAGCAACAAAAACGGTGAAAAACAATGATCTGATCATTGTTGATGGTATTAGCGGAGACGTCATCATTCAGCCTTCTGAAGATGAAGTGAAAGCGTATCAAAAAAAGCATGAAGACTATTTAGCTAAAAAAGTGGAATGGGCGAAACTGGTTGACCAGCCAACGGTCACAAAAGACGGCGTTCACGTAGAGCTAGCTGCAAATATCGGAACACCTGAAGATGTAAAAGGTGTGCTTGAAAATGGCGGCGAAGCAGTCGGATTGTACCGTACAGAATTTTTATACATGGGCAGAGATCAGCTTCCTACAGAAGAAGAGCAGTTCGATGCGTATAAAACTGTTTTAGAGAAAATGGAAGGCAAAGCAGTGGTTGTCCGCACACTAGATATTGGTGGGGATAAAGAACTCCCTTACTTGCAGCTTCCAAAAGAAATGAACCCGTTTCTTGGCTTTAGAGCGATCCGCCTTTGCCTCGAAGAACAGGAGATTTTCAGAACACAACTACGCGCCTTACTTCGTGCAAGTACATATGGAAACTTGAAAATCATGTTCCCTATGATCGCGACGTTATCAGAATTTAGAGAAGCAAAAGCCATTTTACTTGAAGAAAAAGAAGCATTGGTTGCCGCTGGTATAGACGTATCCGATTCCATTGAAATCGGTATAATGGTAGAAATTCCATCAACAGCTGTCATTGCAGACCAATTTGCAAAAGAAGTGGATTTCTTCAGTATTGGAACGAATGACTTAATTCAATACACAATGGCTGCTGATCGAATGAACGAACGAGTGTCTTATCTTTACCAGCCTTACAATCCAGCGATTTTACGTCTGATTACGCTTGTTATTGAAGCAGCGCATAAAGAAGGTAAATGGGTTGGCATGTGCGGAGAGATGGCAGGAGATGAAATCGCAATTCCTCTTCTTCTTGGATTAGGATTAGATGAATTCTCAATGAGTGCAACATCTATTCTTCCAGCAAGAACTCAGCTAAGCAAGCTTTCTAAGGAAGAAGCTGCATCATTTAAAGAGCATATTTTATCACTTAGCACTACAGAAGAAGTGGTTGATTTCGTGAAGAAAACGTTTCAACATAACTAAGTGAATTCAAACCAGACAGTAACCCTGTCTGGTTTTTTTGTCGAATTTTATCATATTGGGTCATATCCGTCAGAGAGAAGGGCATTCTATAAGAAAAATGGAGGTGTCCAGATTGCCTTTCTCAGACTATAAACCGGGTGATCAAGTATATGTGATTTATCGAAATCCACATGCAGCAAACGTAGCACAAATCAAAGAAGCAGAAATCGTTTCACATCCATACAACGAAGAGGAGCTTGCCCTATTTTTACTTGAAACGTACCATCCTTTAGCTTCAGATGATGCGGTCTTTCCGACATATGAAGAAGCAGAAGCTCTTTATCAAGATTTATTTGAATAAGGGAGATTTTAGAAAGGATAAAAGCCATCCTGCACGGTTAAAGTAACGGTATGAAAACCTATAAGGTAAGGATGTGCTAAATATGATCAAACCTTTTGTGCCCCAGCTTGTGTACATTGAACCACGGGCGTTAGAGTACCCGTTAGGACGAGAGCTGAAGGAAAAGTTCGAGGGGATGGGTATTGAAATAAGAGAAACGACTTCACATAACCAAGTAAGAAATATTCCGGGTAAAAATGACTTGCAAAAGTATCGTAATGCGAAATCAACGCTTGTCATTGGTGTGAGGAAAACGTTGAAGTTTGATACGTCTAAACCATCTGCGGAGTATGCGATCCCATTTGCAACAGGCTGTATGGGGCATTGCCATTATTGCTACCTGCAAACGACGATGGGAAGTAAGCCATACATTCGAACATATGTGAATGTTGAAGAAATATTAGATCAGGCGGAGCAGTACATGAACGAGCGTGCACCGGATATCACGAGATTCGAAGCTTCTTGTACGTCAGATATTGTAGGAATTGACCATTTGACACATACACTAAAGACAGCGATTGAATACTTCGGCCAGACTGATCTTGGTAAGCTTCGCTTTGTGACAAAATTTCATCATGTCGATCATTTACTTGATGCAAAACATAATGGCCGGACAAGATTCCGCTTTAGCATCAATGCGGATTATGTCATTAAATATTTCGAACCCGGTACATCACCGTTAGATCAGCGGGTTGAAGCGGCTGTCAAGGTTGCGAAAGCAGGTTATCCTCTTGGCTTTATTATTGCCCCAATCTACATTCATGAAGGCTGGCAGGAAGGATATAAAGTTCTTTTTGAAAAGCTCGATGCAGCTCTTCCTGAAGATGTGAGGCACGATATCACCTTTGAAATGATCCAGCATCGTTTTACAAAACCAGCGAAGCGTGTGATCCAAAAAAACTATCCGAAATCAAAATTAGAATTAGATGAAGAAAAAAGACGTTACAAGTGGGGTAGGTATGGAATTGGGAAATATATCTACCAAAAAGATGAGGAACAAGAACTAAGACAGACGTTAGAATCATATATTGATCAGTACTTTCCGTCTGCAAAAATTGAATATTTTACTTAAAGCAAGCCTTTTTGGCTTGTTTTTTTCTATTTAAATTTTCTTGCAACTATTGAATGCGGTACCAATTTTGCCGATATACAAAATAAGATACGAAAGTAGGATGTAGGGGTGATGAGATGTTTAAGAAACTTCAAGTGAGAATAGCTGTTTTTATCTCAGTTATTTTAATTTTAACCGTTGTGGCAGTTCAAGTGGGTTCCAACATAGTATTGACACCACTCATTGAACGGGATGCAAAAACGACTACAGCAGCAACAGCAGAAAGCATGAGAGATATTATTGCTCAAAAGCTTGATAATTACGGGGATACAATAAACAGACTGGCAACAAGTACACTGACAAAAGATTTTGCCCAAAAGCAAACAAAACAAACATTAACCTTTGAAAACGATGAACTAAAAGGCTTGCAGGAGCAGGATGAACTGATCTCACTTGCCTATATAGGAACAAGTGACGGCAAAATGTTTGCCTTCCCAGAATCTGATTTTGGCGAGGGATATGATCCAACAAAGAGAGATTGGTTTATTAATTCTGCTGAAAAGCCTGATGAAGTCATCTGGACAGATCCGTACATTGATAAAGCAACGAATGAAATGGTTGTCTCAGCCACCAAGGCAATTGTGCGAAATGGAAAAGTTGTTGGCGTCGCAGGACTTGATTTGAAGCTGTCTTCCATTCAATCATATATTAAGGAACAAAAGATTCCTTATATGGGAACTGCTTTCTTAGTTGATGGCAAAGGAACGATTTTGGCACATCCAACTGAGCAAGGAAAAAACATATCAAAAGTTGCTTCTGTAAAAAAAGCGATCGACAATTCCGGTATTGATGATAATAAAGAACTGACGGTCATTTCTAAAATCAAAGAGGCAGACTGGACAATAGGTGTCAGCTTTGAGAAAAAGAAACTGCTTTGGATCACAGAACAAATGAATCAGACGAGCATCATTATTTCAGTGATTGCCATTATTCTTGCGATCATTCTCAGTTTCTTATTAGCAAAAAGCATTACAACGCCAATCAAGCGTCTGATCGAGCATGTGCGTAAAGTATCTGAAGGTGATTTAACCAATTCACTTGAAACGAAATCTCAAGATGAGATTGGTATCCTCACAAAGAGCTTTAACCAAATGACCGAGGGAATCAGAGAGTTAATTGAAAAAGTGAAAGGGGCTTCAGACCAAGTAGTGACATCAACGGATGAAGTCACACAAATTTCAAATGAAACCTTGCTGTCGAGCGAACAGATTGCGACCGCCATTCAAGAGGTGGCAACAGGCGCGTCTAAACAGGCATCAGATGCAGAAACAATTAATGAGAAATCAGAGCAACTGTATGAGAAAGTGCGCCATATGGGTGAGCTTGCCACGCAAATGCAAACCAACTCAAAATCATCTGAAGATGCAAGCTATAAAGGGCTTGATGCACTTGGTGTGCTCGTTCAAAAATCAACACAAGCGAGCGAAGAATCGAAAAAGGTAGAGCAAATGCTGCTAGACCTTGAGCATAAAACGAAAAATATCGAAAACGTGGTGACAGCCATCTCTCAAATCTCGGATCAAACGAATTTACTTGCACTGAATGCAAGCATTGAAGCAGCGAGAGCTGGAGAAAGCGGACGAGGATTTGCTGTTGTTGCAGAAGAAGTCAGAAAGCTTGCTGAACAATCTGCGCAATCAACCAAACACATTAGTGAAACCGTCAAACTCATTCAAGATGAATCGAAGAAGGCGGCTGAAGCGATGACAGCAGCAAGCAAGATGAATGAGGAACAAGGTGACGCCATTAATGCAACAGGTGAGGCACTGAGCAGCATCACAATGGAAATGCAGGCACTTGTCGGTACAATCGACAGCATTCATACACAGATCAATGAAATGACAGAAGAACAGCAGAAGATGAGTGACTCCATTCAAAGCATTGCTGCAATTTCAGAAGAATCGGCGGCTTCAGCTGAGGAAGTGCATGCGTCTACAGATGAACAAGTCCAAGTTTTAGAAAGAACGAAAACCTCGACTGAAATGCTGAACGAATCAAGCAATGCATTACGTCAGGCAGTAGATCGGTTTAAGCTGTAATGAAGCGGAAAGGAACCTTGCGACGTGAGCAAGGTTCTTTTTGTATGATAAAATAAAGCAGAGGAGGTGTTGACATGAATGTCAATTTATCTGGAAAAAAAGCATTGGTCGCTGCAAGCAGTCAAGGTATCGGAAAAGCGATTGCCTTTGCTCTAGCAAAAGAGGGAGCAGATGTGATGCTTTCAGGAAGGCATGAGCACACGCTGAAAGAAACGGTGAAAGAATTATCTCCGCTTGTAAAAGGAAAGCTGACTTATCAAGTATGTGATGTGTCTGACGCGCAGCAAATCAAGGCGCTAGTTCAAGCGGCAGCTGGTGATGAGAAGTGTGTAGACATTCTTGTGAACAATACAGGCGGGCCTAAAACAGGGACGCTTGAAACCTTAACAGATGAAGACTGGATGGAATCATTTCAGCTTCATTTACTCAGCTATATTCGATTATTAAAAGAGGCCTTGCCTTATTTGAAAAAACACGGTGCACGCGTGTTAAACATTGCGTCTATGTCAGTAAAAGAACCGATCCCAGGCTTAATGCTGTCAAATACTTTTAGACCGGCTATTGCCGGCTGGACAAAAACAGCCGCTCAGGAGCTTGCAAAGGATGGTATTTTGATTAATACGTTAGCCCCAGGGAAAATTGAAACAGAGCGCGTCAAACAGCTAGATAAGCACCGCGCGCAGGTAGAGCACCAAACGGTTGAAGAAATCAAAGCACAGGCTGAACGTACGATTCCGCTTGGCCGTTATGGACAGCCAGAGGAATTTGCAGCATATGCAGCTTTTCTTTTATCTGAAGCAAGTACATATATGACAGGTCAAACACTTATCATTGATGGTGGATTGACAAAGTCTCTTTAAGGAGGAACAAGTGATGACACAAATCAAAACAGTTGGTTTTATTGGAACTGGTGTAATGGGACGCAGTATGGCAGAACATTTAATGGATGCAGGTTATGAAGTTCTCGTTTATACAAGAACAAAAGCGAAAGCAGATGCACTCATTCAAAAAGGCGCATCATGGAAGCCGGAAGTGAAGGAAATTGCACAACATGCAGATGCTGTCATCACAATGGTAGGATATCCATCAGATGTAGAAGAAATCTATTTAGGTGAAGAGGGGCTTGTGGCACATGCTGCGCCTGGTACTTATCTGATAGATATGACGACATCGAAGCCTCAGCTGGCAAAAGAAATTGAAGTGAAAGCGAAAGAAAAAGGGCTGTTTGCATTAGATGCACCAGTTTCTGGCGGAGACGTAGGCGCAAAAAATGCAACGCTTGCGATCATGATTGGCGGAGAAAAATCAGCCTATGAAGCGTGTTTGCCCTTATTTGAGAAAATGGGCGAAAACATTCAATATCAAGGACCTGCAGGAAGCGGCCAGCATACCAAAATGTGTAACCAAATTGCGATTGCAGCAGGCATGGTAGGTGTCGCAGAGGCTATGGCCTATGCCGAAAAATCAGGCCTTGATCCAGAGCACGTGCTCAAAAGCATCACAACGGGCGCGGCAGGAAGCTGGTCCTTGTCAAACCTTGCACCAAGAATGCTGAAAGGTGATTTCGAGCCAGGGTTCTACGTGAAGCATTTTATTAAAGATATGGGCATTGCACTTGAAGAAGCAGAGCTGATGGGAGAAGAAATGCCAGGACTCTCACTTGCAAAGTCACTTTATGAAAAGCTGAGTGAGCAGGGAGAAGAAAACAGCGGCACCCAAAGTATATATAAATTATGGATGAAATAAAAAATCTGTCCCATCTACGTGGGACAGATTGTAGCGTGTAAACAAACCCTCTCATTTTTTGAAGGTTTTCAATCACGCTAAAAAGAAGACAAATTCAAAACCTGCCCCAATGAGGGACAGGTTTTTTTGATATTATTTTCCAATAAATTGCTGCGTCCAGTAGTTGCCAGATTTCACATAACCAACACCGATATGTGTATAGTTTTTGTTTAAGATATTAGCTCTATGACCTTCACTGTTCATCCAAGCAGTCACCACTTCTTGAGGAGATCTTTGACCTTGGGCAATGTTTTCACCTGCTGTTTTGTAAGTGATCCCGAATTTCTTCATTTGATCAAATGGAGATCCGTAAGTTGGGCTTGTATGAGAGAAATAGTTTTTATCTTTCATATCTTGAGATTTTGCGCGAGCAGATTTGCTTAGCTTTGAATCAACAGAAAGTGCTTTTAATCCTTGCTTTGCACGCTCTTTGTTTGTAAGCTCAACGACTTCTTTTTCAAATGCATTCAAGCTGCTGTCTGCTTTTGCTGTCGTTGTGTCTTTTTGATCAGCTTTTGTATTGTTATTGTTGTTTGTATTTTGTTTTGCTGGCGCACTTGGTTTAGAAGCAGTAGGTTTTTTCACTGATTCTTGTTTTTGTTCATTTTTTGCTTTGTTTACTTCTTTCACCACTTTTGTGCCAGTGACAGGTTGACCGCTTTTAATCAGCTTGTTTAAAAGAGCTTCGATCTCTTTTTGATTCGACTTGCTTAGCTTGTTTACATCTGAAGAGATATGTAATTTTGTAGCTAATGTATGAAGATCAATGGTTTGATGCTGTACATGTATTACTTGTTTCAGGTTAAGCTCCTTCGCATCAGCTGAATGTCCCCCAGTAAATGTGATGAGTGCAGCAGCCGTTAGCGCTGAAAAAAAGAATGATTTCTTCTTCATATTGTAACTCCTCCTAAAATCTTTGTTTTGTTTTCTCACAGAAAATCATAACATGGACTTTTTGTTATAAACGTACCAGCATC
The DNA here is from genome assembly GCA_011634705.1 of Andricus grossulariae. Taxonomy (NCBI): domain Eukaryota; kingdom Metazoa; phylum Arthropoda; class Insecta; order Hymenoptera; family Cynipidae; genus Andricus; species Andricus grossulariae. The sequence continues at coordinate 20,393,851 of JAABKJ010007545.1, forward strand.
CTCCATTGACAATGCCTGTTTGTCATTTTTGTTAAAGTCACAAAAAAACCCGCCTCATATCAAAGGATAGGGAATTCTTCCATTTAATGAAAACGACATAAACATACCAATATTTTAAAGTGTTAGTATATTTTTTTGCATAATAGGGATTGACAGCTTTTTTTTCACTTGTTTCGCTGTAACAACTATTACAAAAGTGTTACAATAATGAGTGGTAATTGTAAAAGATTGAAAGGATGAGAGGAGCTACATAAGTGGGAGAGAAACAGCATCAAGGTGGTGCCGAGCAGAAAAAATTCAAGCGCCGGAACGCCTGGAGGATTAATCTCTTTTTCTTCGCTGTCTTTAGTTTGTTTGCTGTGCTTGTGATCAAGCTTGGTGTGCTGCAAATCGTCAATGGTGAGGATTATAAAAAGCAAGCAAACCGAACAGAGGTCAAAACAGCATCATACCCTTCTCCGAGAGGAAAAATGTATGACGCGAGAGGAAGAGTCGTCGTTGATAATGAAAGTGTACCTGCCATCGTTTATACATCAGAAAGCGGTGTGAAAGCGAAAGATAAGATTAAGGTAGCAAGAAAACTTGCGACTTATATAAAAATGGATACTGATTTTTTGAGAGAGCGTGACATTCGAGATTTTTGGCTGGCAAGCCATCCGAAAGAAGCGGATAAGCTCATTTCAAAAGCAGAGCAAAAGAATCTTAAAGCAAAAGATGTCTATCCGCTTCAAGTAGAGCGTGTGCCTAAGAAAGAAGTTAAGGCGATCGAAAAAGATGCAGAGGAAAAAGCAGTTGCAGCGATCTATCGTCGATTTACAGGCGGATATGCCTTTGAGCCTCAAATCGTGAAAGCAATGGACCCAAATGAAGAGAAAAAAGGGGACGAAAAAGTTGCTTTACTCGATGAAACAAAAGAGTCAAAGCAGACATCATCTGTGAGTTTGACCTATGAAGAGATTTCACTTGTGTCAGAGCATCTTGATGAACTGCCTGGTGTGAATGTCATCAATGATTGGACAAGAAAATATCCGTATGAGAAGACCCTTTATAATGTACTTGGCGGTGTGACCACACCAGAGCAAGGGATTATAAAAGAGCGTGAAGATTACTATATGGCAAGAGGCTACTCACGTAATGACCGAGTAGGGAAGAGCTATTTAGAGTATCAATACGAGGATTTTCTGAACCCGGAGAAAGCGACCGTTCAATATACTCAGGTTGGCGGGAAGCTGCTCGATGAAATCAAGCGGACAGAGGGACGAAGAGGGCTTGATCTTGCACTGACATTTGATATGGAACTGCAAAAGGAAGTCGACAAGATCGTCGAATCAGAGCTTAGATCCGCTAGTGCGAGAAACTATATGATGGACCGTGCATTTGTCGTGATGATGGACCCTAACACTGGGGATGTTCTTGCGATGTCTGGCAAGAAAATGGACGGCAGAGACGTCACTGATTATGCCATCGGAACATTTACGACCCAGTACGAAATGGGCTCTGTTGTCAAAGGAGCTACTGTCCTCTCTGGTTATCAAGACGGTATGTCGCACAACCAATCCTATATGGATACACCGCTCTATTTTGCAGGAAGTGGAAAGCCTAAGAAGTCTTACAACAATCTAGGATGGGTCAACGATCTGCGGGCACTCCAAAAAAGTTCGAACGTCTATATGTTTCATGTGGCGATGAGAATGGCAGGTATTAACTATCAAAAGAATGGTCCGTTACGAGCAAGACCTGAGCACTTGCAAAAAATGAGAAACTACTATGCGCAATTCGGTCTTGGTGTGAAAACAGGGATCGATTTGCCGCAGGAATCAAGCGGGATGCAGACACATCCGAAGACGGTCGGCGGACTTTTGCTCGATGAAGCAATTGGCCAGTATGACACGTATACACCGCTTCAAGTTGCCCAGTACATGTCGACGATCGCCAATGGAGGAAATCGCGTTCAGCCAAGAGTGGTGAAAAGCGTTCACCTTCCAACGAAGAAGAATGAAGTAGGCCCAGTCGTGAAAAAATATGAGCCGAAGGTGCTGAACACGATTAACAATTCAAAAGCAGATATTGACCGCGTCAAAATGGGGCTGAAAATGGTCACATCGACTGGCGGTACTGCCGCTGGCCGCTTTGGTCAGCATGATGTCGCAGGAAAAACAGGGACGGCCCAAACCTTTTACTATGGTGCTAACCGCAGCTGGTGGGGAAATGCCACGTACAATTTAACCTTTGGGGGATATTATCCATCGTCCAATCCGAAGGTGGCTTTTAGTGTCGTAACCCCTTATGTCTCAGACAAAGATTCCGTCATTAAAACCATCCCAAGTAAAATTATTGATAAGTACGTTGAATTACAAAAGAAATACGAAAAGCAGTAAACAGCAGAGAGCACAGCAAGAGAATGTGCTCTTTTTTGCTGAAAATATGGACGTTTCCCTCGATGACGGAAGGAAAATACGGGTTTTCTAGCGAATCTTTTTTATACATCAATCTAAGGACAACCCTAAAAAATGAAAAGGAGGGTCGGACGACGATGGAACAAAAAATGAAAGATTCGAATCAGCTTTATTCGAATATTGATTTACATGCCGTTCTTTCTTCTAATGGCCGCTTTCTCTACATTTCTTCTAACTGTAAGCAGCTTTTGCTCTATGAACAAAAGGATTTACTAGGGTGTTTTTTGAAAGACTTTGTTCATACCGAAGATCAATTTCTCGTCGAGAGTTATTTCTACAATCAGCACATGCTAGAGATTTCCCACTTTAGGCTGCTTAGAAGTGACCTAACAGCTGTATGGATTGAAGCTAGTATTGATTTTGTTGCTTGTGATGAGTTAGACAGTGAATTAAGTAGAGAAATGATCCTAAAAATGAGGGTGCTGGACGCTGAACCGCAAAAAGCAGCATTTCAAACAACATCAGAAGTGTCAGAACAGTCGTTAGGCAGTCTGCCGGCTTTCCAACATGTCAGTGAAGCTGAACAATTGATTGCCATGCTGCCAAATCCGTTATGTATTACGATTTTAGGGGAAATTGTTTATGCGAATGATGCGATGCTTCAATTAATGGGGGTAAGTACAAGAGATGACATGATCGGCAAAACTGCATTTGACTTTATTGCTGAGGAGTACCATGACATTGTGAGAAGCCGAATTACGAGGCTGCAGCAAGGTCTTCCAGTCGGAATGATTGAACAGATTTGGAAACGGAAAGATGGAAGCAGCATTCATATCGAAGTGAAGTCATCACCAACGATCTATCAAAATCAGCGGGCAGAGCTTTTGCTATTAGTAGACATCTCATCCCGTAAGAAATTTCAAACCGTTCTGCAAAAAAGCCGTGAGCGGTATCAGCTGCTCATCCAAAACTCCATTGATACGATTGCGGTTATTCATGATCACAAATGGGTGTTTATGAATGAATCAGGCATTAAATTATTTGAAGCCGAGCATTACGATAAATTAATAGGAAAAGATATTTTCCATCAAATCCATTCATGTGACCAGCAAAAAGTGAAAAAAAGCATATCACGTATTATTGAAAGAGCATCAGATTCTGAGATTGTCACGATGAGCTGTCATACGTTTAAACACAAGCTGATTTATACAGAAATGGTGTGTATCCCAACTACATTTTTTGGAGAAACAGCCGTTCAAATTATTTTAAGAGATATCTCCGAACGTAAGCAGACAGAAGAGCTCATGCTCCGATCTGAAAAATTATCGATCGCAGGCCAATTGGCTGCGGGCATTGCACATGAGATCAGAAACCCATTGACTGCCATCAAAGGCTTTTTGCAGCTCATTAAACCGCAAACAAAAGATCGGGATCAATATTTCGAGATTGTTTTCTCTGAACTGAGCCGGATAGAAATTATTTTAAGTGAGCTGCTCATGCTGGCAAAACCGCAGCAAACGGCATCGATGCAGACACTAGATTTGAAAAAAATCATCAGCGAAGTCACGGCTTTATTAGAAACACAAGCGAACTTAAATGGCATTTTAATGAATACTAGTGAGATAGAAGAGGGTCTCCTGATGAACGGGGATCAAAATCAGCTCAAGCAGGTGTTTATCAATTTAATCAAAAATGCCGTAGAATCCATGCCGGACGGAGGGAAGGTTGACATTACGGCCAAAGCAGAAAGAGATGGAATCCACGTTACCATTCGTGATGAAGGGGTCGGTATTCCTGAATCGGTCATGAAGCGAATAGGAGAGCCCTTTTTAACGACAAAGGAAAAAGGGACTGGACTTGGCCTTATGGTGACATTTAATATTTTAGAAAATCACAACGGCACGATCCGTGTGGATAGTCATCCCGAAAAGGGCACCGCATTTCACATCATGTTTCCTGCAAAATAAAAACAACGGCAGGAGAGCCGTTGTTTCAGTCTGTTAAATGAATGGAACGTTTTTCAAGAACGAATTGTTCTAGGCGGTCAAGTCCTTCTTTCAGTGTTTCAAGTGAATAAGCATAGGATAGACGCACATACCCCTCGCCGAGTGGAGAGAAAGCAGACCCTGGTACGACAGCGAGTCTTGTACTTTCTAACAGCTCCATACAAAAATCAAAGGAACTCATCCCAAACGATTCAATGGATGGAAAAATATAAAAAGCGCCAGAAGGCTTAATGACCGGAAGCCCCATAGAAATGAGCCGATCATATACATAATCGAGCCTTTTCTTATATTGCTCTCTCATGATGAGTGCATCATCCACACCATTTGTCACAGCTTCAAGTGCCGCCTTTTGTGAGACAGCCGAGGCACAAGACACGTTATATTGATGTACTTTTAATACATGTTTAGCAATGGGAGCTGAAGCAAATAAAAAGCCAATTCTCCAGCCGGTCATGCTATGAGACTTAGACAGTCCGTTAATCACAATGGTCTGTTCCTTTAAGAAAGAAGCGATTGAATGATGCGGCCGGTCAAATGTCAGCTCGCTATAGATTTCATCGGATAAAATAAAGATGTCTTTTCCTTCAAGGAGCTGGGCAATCTCTTTCAATTCTTCTTCTGAAAGCGTGACACCAGTTGGGTTTGAAGGATAAGGAAGCACAACACACTTTGTCTTTTCCGTTAATGCATCCTCAATCAGCTTGGCATTTAATTTAAAGCCAGCATTCGTTGTGTCGATATGTACGGGCTTCCCGCCACACATTCGAATGATCGGTTCATAGCCAGGGTAGACAGGTCCAGGTAAAATCACTTCATCACCCTCTGACAAAATGGTTCGAAACGCGGCATCAATCGCTTGACTTGCACCTGTTGTCACAATGATTTCTGACTCTGCATCATAATCAAGGTTGACTTTCTTCTTGATGTAGTGCTGGATTGCTTGTCTTAGCTCTAGGAAACCAGCATTATGAGTGTACGAAGTAAAATTCTCGTCAATGGCTGCTTTTGCAGCTGTTTTGACATGATGCGGCGTATAAAAATCGGGCTGGCCTATCGTCAAAGAAACGACATCCTCATATGACGATACGAGATTTGAAAATGTTCGAATGCCTGAAATTTCAATATCCTTTACTCTTGGATTCAGCAAATGCTCCATTTCTCATCACCTTAAAAATTTATGTTTTTATCCTATTTTACCATTCACTGCATAAATGTCACCTGCGAAAGGCACTGGATATCATTATCTGTAGTCTATTCTCCTATTCATCACAGCATGAGTGATATATTGAAGAAAGAGCAACATTTATTATAGCGTAACCTCACGAGAAAATACAGGCTGCGGTGAACATGATTAGAAAACGTCACAACTGCGTAAACTGAAAGAACGTGAGAATCAGGGTCATGGGAATTGCTTTCATAGACATACGATCTCCTAAAGGAGGACGATAAATGGAACAATCAGCGAAGACATCAAAAATAGCGTTTCTATCCGTGATAAGTAACACATTTGTTGTCATCTTAAAAGTCATTGTAGGTCTGCTCACTGGATCTGTTGCGGTTTTATCAGAAGCCATTCATTCTTTTCTCGATTTAATGGCATCTTTTATTGCATTTATCTCTGTTCGTATTTCAAGAAAGCCAGCAGATTCTAAACATCCTTATGGACACGGAAAAGTCGAAAATATTTCTGGAACGATTGAGACCTTGCTGATTTTCGTTGCGGGCATTTGGATCATCTACGAATGTGTTCACAAACTAATGCATCCAGAGCCAGTCAAGCTGCCTGTGCTTGGCATTGTGGTGATGCTGATAGGCGCGCTCATCAATTTTATCGTATCGAAGGTTGTGAACAAAGAGGCAGAGCGAGTACATTCTGTCGCCATGAAATCGAATGCATTGCACCTGTTAACAGATGTGTATACGTCATTAGGGGTCGCATTCAGTTTATTGCTCGTCGCATTAACCGACTGGTATTTCTTAGATCCGATCATTGGAATGATACTTGCTCTCTTTATTATGCGTGAAGCATTTAAACTCATGAAAGAAGCCTTCCCGCCGCTCGTAGACGCCCGGCTAACGCCCGAGGAAGAACAATCGATCGAAGCAATCATTCAAGGATTCAGTCAAGAATTTATCGAATATCATGACTTTCGAACAAGACGATCCGGTGCAGAGGAATATATTGATTTTCATTTGATTGTAGATGGCAAGACAACGATTGAAGATGTTCATCAATTATGTGATCGAATTGAAGAGAAGATTTTGCAAGAATTTCCGCATGCACAAATCTTTATTCATGTAGAACCTGAAAGTGAAAGGACTTCACAAACGTAAAAAAGGCGATCAACCAACTTAGGTTGTATCGCCTTTTTTTACGCTTCATCTATGAAATGAAATCAATATCCATAAGCAGTATCGTAATCTTCATACCAAGAGATATAAGCTGCGTCATCATTTGACAAATCATGCTTCATGTCTAAAAAATCAGCTTCGCAAATATCTTCAATCACAGTCATTTCATTGTTCTTTAATAGTACGACAGTTCCCATCATGAACACCTTTCTTTAAAAAATCCTTGACTATTGTACCATGTGAAGAACGATTGTCAACAGCAGAATGGAAACAAGACGAAAATATCACAAAATGTTAAAAAATCAGGAGGTAAAAGAACTAGAAATGCCATGATTTTCACAAATTTTCAGTATTTATTCACATAAATCATTGAGGATGAACTGATCTAAAATATATGTAAAAGTGTAAAGTTACATTGATCTTGCGATATTCATAAGATATAATAACGAATGATTATAAGAAATTTATAGAAAACATACATAATAAAGGAGAAATAGGATGGAAACAAACATAACAGAACCACACATCCAAGAAAAGAAGCATCCTGAGCTAGCAGGCGTAGGCTATCGTTTTCTTGCACACCTTTTGGATGGTATCATCATCGGCGTACCATATTCTTTTATCATGTTTATTTTGGCAACACTCTTTTTTGTCTCAAGTCCAGAGGCAGCCTTGATGATGGATGACGACAGCTATTACTATTCAACAACCGTGATGACAGATGAAGAATGGGCAGTGATTATGGGACTTATCTTTTTCTATATAGGAGCGATCTTGATCGGTATCGTGGTGACATGGCTTTATTACGCCATTATGGAATCAACAAAACTGCAAGGAACGCTTGGTAAGATGGCTCTTGGGATTAAAGTGACAAGAGTAACGGGCGAAAAAGTGACATTCGGCCGTGCAACAGGCCGCTTCTTTGCAAAAGGCTTTTTGTCTCCAATCTTATATATTGGCTACATCATTGCCTTTTTCACAGAGAAAAAACAAGCACTTCACGATTTAATTGCAAGTACTATTGTTGTGAAGAAATAATGAAAAAAAGCACCTCTGCTCAATCGTAAGAGGTGCTTTTTATATAGATTGCTTGTATGGAAGAGGGACGTATGACATAAAATAGAATGATAGTGGAAAATTAGGCAGGGAAGGGAGACAAACGATTGAAAACAGGGAAAAAGACCATGCAGAAAAAAAGGGCAGGCTTCGGGTTGTTTTTGACAGCACCCATTTTGGCCTGGGCATTGTATGACTTTGCAAATACGATATTTTCATCGAATATGATCACCATTTTCTTCCCGTTCTACTTGCAGGAAACGATCGGAGACAGTGCGAGAATGGATCAGATCGCTAGTACATTTATATCTTATGCAAACGCACTAGCTAGTTTTTTCCTCGTCATTTTCACACCATTATATGGAGTCCTGATTGATCGTACAGGAAAAAAGAAGCGCTACATCACAGTGTTTACTCTAATATGTATAGCTTGTACGTTTTTGATGGGGATCTTTGCTGGAATTGATTTCTCAGCCGAATGGTTTGGGCTGCCTGTCTCTTTATTAGTAGTGGTCACCTTGTTTGTGATTGCAAAATTTTTCTATCACTCGAGCCTAGTGTTTTATGACACCATCCTGCCTGATCTTGGGACAAAGGATGAAATACCACTAATTTCTGGATTTGGCATTGCCGTTGGTTATTTAGGGACACTCGTCGGTCTCTCAGTTTATTTACTTGTTGGCAATGACCAATTTCATGAAGCATTTATTCCGACAGCACTATTATTCTTTCTCTTTTTCCTGCCATTTCTCTTTTATGTAAAAGACCCTCATCCACTTCCGCAGCAAGAGAAAAAGGCGTCATTTTTCAGCGGGTATAAAGAAATTATTCGCACGTTTAAAGAGATGAAGCATTACAAGCCGGCTTTTATCTTTATGATTGCTTTCTTTTTTATGAATGATGCCTTACAGACAGCGATTGCGATGATGGCTGTGTATGCCAAAATCATCATTGGCTTTACTGCAGGACAATTTATTCTGCTTTATCTTGTGTCGACCATTTCAAGTATCATTGGCTCCTTTTTATTTGGATATATCACAAAAGCGATTGGGGCAAAGCGCTCAATTACAGTCGTGTATGTGATTTTGATCGTTGCCCTGATTCTGGCTGTGACAGCCACAACAGAATGGATCTTCTGGGTGGCTGGCAGTTTATTCGGTATTTCACTCGGCGCAAGCTGGGGGGCATCACGAATATTGATTATTGAGCTGACACCAAAGGAAAAGAGAGGACAGTTTTTTGGTCTCTTTGCATTCTCAGGGAAAGTGTCTTCCATTATTGGACCCATCATTTATGGGTCAGTCACTCTGCTGTTTGCAGAGCACGGAAACCTCGCAAGCCGTCTTGCACTAGGGTCTTTACTCATTCTCGCAGCGATAGGACTTGTGATTCATCAATTCGTACGAGAGAAAGCGTAAAGAAACGTCAACTTTTTACCTATGCTGCCGATATAAAAAGTACAATCTTATATTGAAGAATAGAGGGATTTCCGTGGCTTTAAACAAACAAGAAATTTTACTTGATTCTGGTACAAATGAATTGGAAATTGTAAAGTTTGAAATTGGTTCAAATCAATTCGGCATTAACGTGATGAAAGTAAGAGAAATCATTCAGCCGGTAGAGTTGACTGTTGTACCGCACTCTCACAAAGACGTAGAAGGTATGATTAGTTTACGAGGCGAGATTTTGCCAGTCATCAATCTATTTTCCTTTTTTAATGTCGAGTCAGATCAGTCCGAACAAGAGAAGTATATCGTGACTGAATTCAACCAACGGAAATTTGTGTTCCATACAGGAACGGTTTCACAAATTCACCGCGTCAGCTGGGAAGAGATTGAAAAGCCAACTGCACTCAATCAAGGTATGGAACGTCATTTAACAGGCATTATTAAGCTTGATGGGAAAATGATGTTCCTTCCAGACTATGAAAAAATCATTTATGATATTGAATCGGCTTCTGGTGTAGAAACGTACCATATGTTTGACGGTGAGAAAGACGAAAGAAGAACAGGGAAGAAGCTATATGTCGTTGAAGATTCTCCGCTTCTCATGCGTTTATTATCAAATGAATTAACTGAAGCAGGCTATAAAAACATTGTGACCTTTGAAGATGGCAAACAGGCATATGATCACGTCATGGATCTTGTTAGCAAAGGAATTACTGTGACAGAAGAAATTGATATGATTATTACGGATATTGAAATGCCAAAAATGGATGGTCACCGATTAACAAAACTGCTAAAGGAAAACCCTTTAACGAGTTCCATACCGATTCTCATCTTCTCTTCGTTAATCACTGAAGATTTGCGGCATAAAGGGGAAACAATTGGTGCTGATGATCAAATTAGTAAACCAGAAATTCATCAGCTCATTGAAAAGGTTGATCACTTTATTATTTTTGCAGAATCTAAAATAGACGCAATTAGAAAACTCAATGCTCTTCAGGAGTATTGTAATATAAACAAACTCACGGGCAATAACAACAAAACTAAATACATTATTCAAGAAAGGTCGGATCAGCGCAAAACTCCTAGGTCTCAAATATGATGGTAGCTCTTTGGAGTTTGTTCCTTGTTTTGAATACTTGGGTACGATTTTTGCTAGAACAGGTGCTTTCAACTTAGCTGCACATGCAGCAGTTAGCAGAGCCAACTCTGCCTCAGCCTAGTTTAGCCAGTCTAGCCAGAAATACGCTCGACTTCGTTGTCAGATTAGAACTAGGTCTACCGTGTGTGTCATACCAAATTTTAAAAATGGCGCTAAATTGAGCGGCAAAGATTTTCGATATGGAAGACTCGCGCTATCCTAAAATTTTCATACTAATACTAGCCGAAACCGCAAACAGCAAAAATGTTAAATATAACTGGCTGGGTCAACTTATTAGATGTTTGGAGGGAGCGGACATAAGCCACAATCTCATGGATCTCAATGGTCCCAATCTTATAACTCAAATCGATATTAGAGCTGATAGATACCGTGATTTTTTCCATTCGCGGGATCTTTCAAGATTGGAAACCAGTAACTTTAGTTAAATATACAGTAAAATTTTAAACAATGATGCGCTCACCCAGCATTATCTCCTACTCAAAGCTCCTTTCCTTTTTAGCGCATTTTCGCTCAATTAAGAACTTCCTCCAGGTTCATCATTAAGTTGACCTCTAAAGCTGTAACAACTGTAATCAATCCACAAACGATTTTCCAATTATGTAATCTAAGAGAAAATGAAGATCTTTTACACATCCTCGCCAAATGTCCAATCTACTCGCCCATTAGAAATCATTACTTGCGTAACATTGATATGATAACCGAGAACAATCTTCACTTCTTATTGTCAAATATAAACCCCGGAATGCTTCGCTCGATACACAACTTTATAAGTACATGTTTAAAAATTAGAGCTTTCTCTCTATTCGAATAGTACACTGCCCGAACTCAACCAGTATGACCTAACAACCTATTGTACATACGATATTATAACTTTTCTTTCATTTTGATATTTATATTAATTTTATTGATTTTTGTAATAGTGGCCTTCCCTTGCCACAGAATCTTGTATTCTTTGAGGCAATAAATATACATACATACATACTATATTCTTTTCTGACTAACGAAATTTCTTCACCTAATGGCAATTCTTCTGTGGTCGGAATATCTTCGTCTGTTAATTTTGCAGGGTTGAATTCGCAGATTATACTTTCTAATGTGATTATAGCATCTTTTCGATTTCATTCATCTGTTAAGCCATCTTTGTATCTTGGATCTAATATCATGGCCATTAGATGGCGTCAATATGTTTGATGTCCTTAATTTTCTTATTTAGATCGTTTTGTATTGCTATAGAAAGGTCGCATTCTACACTGCCTGGTGTTACTTGTTGGACGAATACTATTGAAATAGGCAGATAAGTGGAAAGCAAAGGGAATTCATCTATCGACAAATAAGTTAAGGTTTCAGGTGCGTCTTCAGCTGAATCCAGAACTTCAATGTACATTTTAATAATTCCCACTCAGATGAAGTTAATTTGCCAGTTGTACCTGAAAAAATGAATTTATAAATTAATTTTCTACATACTTATTTCAAAAGAAAGATATTAGAATAGACAAGAAAATATATTTCTCTGTACCATTTTCTTTTAAAATTTGATATTGAAATTCTGGATTCAGCTTTTGAATCCTTAACGTATTTGTCGATAGATGAATTCCCTTTGCTTTCCACTTATTTGCCTATTTTAATAGTATTCGTCCAACAAGTAACACCAGATAGTGGAGAATGTAAACTTTCTACAGCAATACAAAAGGATCTAAATAATAAAATTAAGGACATTAAACAAATTGACGCCGTCGTAATGGCAATGATATTAGATCCAAGATACAAAGATGGCTGAACAAATGAATGAAATCGAAAAGATGCTATTATCACATTAGAAAGTATAGTCCGCGAATTCAACCCTGCAAAATTAACAGACGAAGATATTCCGACCACAGAAGAATTGCCATCTGGTGAAGAATTTTCGTTAGTCAGAAAATAATTTAGTACTGATTTGCTCAATTGTATTGAAATCTTTTATATTTATTACTGCTTCACGTCAAGATGCGTCAGTTATGGCAATTACTCATGAAACAACAGGTTACTTCAGTAAAAAAAATGTGTTTCGAATACTAATCCTTTGGAATGGTGGTCACAAAATGGTCATCGATTCCCAAAGTTAAAGAACGCAACTAAAGAATTCTTAGCTATTCCAGCGGTTATGGAGTCAATCAATTCTACACCATTCGTTACCAAATTACGTTCCGCTATACCAGAGAAAGACGTGCCGAAAATTAGTTTTCTGCATTCTGACCTAACCAATCCGGAATTTTTCTAATTTTTAAGCAATAAGTGTACGCGTAAATCTCTAAATATGTTAAAGGTTAAAAGAATTCGGTATTCAATGTTGAATAAATAAATATGATATTAGAACGATAATTACCTTTTTGTTGTAAATCCCAAAACTAATTTGTTACACATAAATTTTCGTACATGATTTCAGGAACTTTTTCACTATCTGATAAAAAAAATCATAAGACTGAGACTCATGGAAACTGGTTAATATAATCAGGGATCGGAACCACTATTTTTTAAAGGATTCGATTCGGACCGAACCCTTTATAAAATCTGACGGTTCGGTTCGAACCCGAACCACTTCAGAACCCTTTATTATTGGGACGAAACAAAAAGGTTCCGATTCCTGAATATAATAATTTTTTTCAAAATTTGGTGGCCATTTCGGATCAAAAAGTTAGAATTTTATAATTTCGACTGTAAATTTATGATCAGAAGCCCGAAAAAACTCTAGTATACTGAGTCTCATGGAAATCCGTCAGTTTATTATATTTCTAATCCGTCAATTTACTGAAATTCTCAAAAATTTAGTCGCCGTTTTCGATAAAAAATCTTGAATTCTAACTTTCGAGAACCCGAAACTTTCGATTAGCTCGAAACTTTTCGAGTAGTCGAAGCTTTCGAGTAGCTCGAAAATTTCGAGCATGCTGGAGCTCGACTCGAAGTTTCGAGCTTTTTGGACACCCTTATTAAAAAGTTTGAATTTATGAGGCAGTTAACCAGCTTAGAAAGTTTGAGCGCTATATTCAAACAAGGCAAACTATCATCGAACACAAAATAATCCCACACCGAATCATTTCAAATCAGTCAGGCACGTCTATGCTCAAGTCATAGAGACAATAAACATCCACTGACAAAAATTAGTATCTTCTCTTAAAAAATTAAAGATGATGAGGATTTTCTTTTGCTTTAACAAGAATCCTCTTCTAATGTCCGGTAAACTAGACCATCATACCTTTATGTATTTTGACCCGTCGAATCCGGATCCAAGAGAAAAATCATTCTATCAGCTCAGGTTTTTGAGAAAATTAGTCGCTTCATCTATTTTTTTAAACAATATAGGGTACGAACCTGACGTTCTAGAAACTTTTAACATGGTTCAAATTAAAGTTGGACCCTTATACTTTCAGGGCGTTGGGACCAGAACCCAACCTGAAAATGAATTGCCTTATTTCACTCCATAAATACTAGAATTACGTCTTTTTTAGATAATTAGGACCTATTCCTGTTTTGAATCAAATCTGTATTCGGAGTGAGAAGCTGGTTAATTTCAATAGTTTTCATGTAAGACTTTTTTTTATTCTAACCCGAGAATAAAAAGAAACGTTTTGCACAAAAACTATTGAAATTAGCTATTTTTGCACTCCGACTACAGATTTGATTTAAAAAAGGAATAGGCCCTAATTATCTAAAAAAGATGTATATCTAGTATTTATGAAGTAAAATGAGACAATTCAATTTTGAGCTTGGGTCCTGGTTTCAACGTCCTGAAGGTGCTTACTCGTATTTTGAACAAATTATTTTCGTCGCCTATTAGGTTATTTCACAATTACTACCTGTTCAAAAAAGATTCATTTATCATGTGATATCGCGAATATTGGATATGACAAATGCATTGCTGTCCTCATAAAAATCATTATAAAGAATTTAAAAAATAAAATATGAAAGGAAATCAGTTGCAGTATTTATTTTCGGAAAAATAGAAGATCCTGCTTTCACATGCGTGCTGTTTTGAAGTGATGGCAAAGTAAATTATACTAAAAGAATCAACGAAAAGCTATTTTGTTGAGGTTACGTAGAACTTCTAAAAGTAAACAAATGTGAGCTCTGTGAAATAAAGTACTGTAGTGCTGTTTTACTTTTAAAAAGTGATTAAAATATGTTAAGTGAATACTTTTGAAGCTTACAGTGTGATTTGAAGCTATGGTATGTGGAAAAAATAAGATTTCCAACACTGTGACAATATTATTAGAAAAACAGAAATTCCGGTCTGAAATCTGCAAATTACATGAGATTTTAATTGTGCTGATATTTATAATTATTTTTTATGACGAAAAGGCAAAGAAAAATTCTGGACTTACATTCATTGACTTTTCGGTATTTGTTTACTTTTTGTAGTTCTAGATAACCTCTACCAGTAGCTGCGATGTAAATCCCAACTAGGGAAGAGTCTAGATGTCAAGCCATTTCGAACGCGGATAGCACTCGGATGAGTGACCATCTGCATTGCACGACCGGGTTGTATATTCGCTGCGACTGAACTCGGGAGGTGGTTTTCTTCAGTTTTCCTGTCCCATGGCCAAATGTCCAGAAAGATGCGAGTACTTCTAATAAAGTCGGAAGCAGCCGCGGATTATCACTGGTTGTGATTAATTTCATACAGTGCTTCTAAGCCCACCTAAGTAAAGAAAAATGTTCACAGACCCATACCCAGTGAAGTGGTCTGGTATACGCCTCTGTTTCACCGGGGTTTTAAAATAAAAATGCATAGTACAATACGTTTTAACCGCAGTGCTACGGGACTTGAATGGACCAGCCTTACAAGACAATAATTACCTCTACTAAACAGCTTTTCAGACGATTTATCAATATAATTTACTTCGTCATTACTTCAAAATAGCATGTAAATAAATAAAGAATCTAACTAGTGATTGTGAAATAACCTAAACTTCAGCGGTAACAGGTTTTTTCTGCGCGTGTTCTCGCTCTACGCGGCACCCGGATGGTAAAAAGGGGTGAGCGAGCGAGCCCCCTTCAACAACCTGGCCGAAAAGGCTAATTTTCTCAAAAACCTGACCTGATAAAAATATTTCTATCTCGAATTCGGATTCAGCGTGTCAAAATTCATAAGGGTATAGTGGTCTAGTCTGCCGGACAAGACACTTTGCTTTGTTTTTTTATAAATACATATACATAATATACGTATATGAAACAAATTTTGAGTTTTTTAGTTGTGTGAGTAATGCACATAGTCAATATATCAAAAGGATATTTACTGATATTTGCTTGTTGTATAATTTAAACTAATACAGATATTTAACTTTTTCTTCTTGATTCTAATTTATTTCTTCTACATTTTTAGGGCTTCGTAACCCGGGCAGAAACCCTTGTAGTTTCGGTTATGTGTCCGTCCATTTGTTGTACTTTTTTCTCGACTGTCGAGGAGTGGGCAGGGGGAGAAGGGGGGAGATTATAATGGCTTAATTCACGACTTAATAGGCTATGAAACCATTTTTGCACACGCATGTGGAACTTTTGAATATCTTAAAAAAAGTTCCAGCAGCATCCGAGATTATCCCTCGGATAGCGGAATTTCAGCATTGATGGCATATCTCGGGACACTACTTAACATACTTGAAGTTTATAAGCAATATAAAACATTACCTTGCTTTAACAGTAATAAGCACGCTTTTCTTCCACTGCAGATTGTCAATTTTACATACAATATCGACACATTTAGCTGTTCCTGCTTTGCAGTTCTAAAAAAAGTGAATATTCAGTAACACAGTAAAAAAATATAGAACTTATAATTTATAATAGTAATCGAATGTATAATTTCAGATCATATACGTAAGAATATATGGACAGAGCGCAACCCTGCGGCGTCTGAAGCTCTGGTACGAGATGGCAAATAAATACAAGTAATCGCACTGTCAATTACGAATGGTTTCAGGCGACTGCATACTAATTGAATGGTTGGATGTAATAATAGCCTACTGCATTTTCAGAAGTCATTTATTTTCCATTTGTTCTTCATGAAGTTATGTGCAAAACAAATGAAAACTATGTGGATTCTGAAAATTCAAGTAGGCACCCAACCCAAGTTATTGCATCCAACCGCTCAATTTTAAGTCGGTGAAAGTGATTGCAATGAAAGTGAAATGAAGGAAAGTGAATATAGGTGATTGCTATAACATTTGTACACTGACTGCAGGAGAGCAAGAAGAAGATGAGGAGAAAGAAGAAAAAGAAGTGGAAGAAGTAGAACAGGAGGAAGAAGAAGAGGAAGAAGAAGAGCATATTCTTAAGTCCATGTTTCAGATCCGTACCATAGAAACTATTTGATGTCTGCGACCATCTTTGATAAATGTACGAGTGTTAACAACTTTCTCAGTGTCTCGTTTTCTTCTAACGTAATTTGTATGGTTGTAAATAACAGAATGAGGTGTCGTCACTTCTGCAGGAATAAGTGGTTCTATTTCGCTCGTACTGTGTAACATCAGTGGATTCACGTATCCCTCGGGTATTTCACATACTCCAGACACCCCTTCATTTACTAAAATAGTAAAATTCCGCTCATATTTAATTTGTTCAGAAACCACAAAGTTAGTCACTGCTACCTCTATGATTTATTCATTTCCTAAGCTAATCAAAATTTTATTTTTAGTTATTTATAAAAACTGACTGCTCAAAGTTACAAATCGAATAATTCAGAAAATAATGCAAAGAAAAAGTAGGTGTATGAAAAATTGTCGGGTTCGCAACCCGGCCCGAAAACTCGAAAACACGGCCCGAAACTAAAAGTCCAACTCGCCTCGATTTAAGAAATGCAGCATTGAGGGAAGTTTTTTTTAGAATATTTAGTACTCTTGTACAAATTTTATACATAAAATACACATGCGGAGAACCGACAAATACTCGTGACTATGCATACAGGGAAAGCTAGGGCTACAGAGGTGGTACAAGGGGGGTGATGGAAAGGATCAAGGGGAGGGGGTAGTAATGGATGTATGTGATGCTTGTGGCTGCGCAGTAGGCTTATGAGGCATTTAAGACTGCGCAGTAGAATTTTGTAGTACATACAACAGTTTAATAACGTTTCAAATTACGTAGGGCTGCGTAGTAATATTCTGGCATACTTATGGATACTCAGGAGGCACTTACTATGATTATGGCTGTGCAGTACTATTCTGACACCATAATTACTGCGCAGTAGTCCTCTGCAATGCACACAGCTACGCAGTTGTATTCTGCCATAAGCCAACATTTGTATCTAAATTAACAAAGTTTACTGTAAGAAATTTATATTTCACGAACTTTTAAAACTTTTTTCTGAAAAACAACTAAATAAATATTTTTGTGCTCCAAACTAGTACACATGATAGAAATTTCACCGAAAAAGTATATAAAAATATTTTACGAAACTGAATTATGTATAGATATTTTCGGTTCGAAACCAGCACATAGAATCGGAATTTTACCGGGAAAGTATACAGAAATATATTTTAAAACTTATTGAGCCAATATTAATAAAACTGTACAGAAAAAGAGTATCGCAACTTTATAAATCTTAACTTTACAAGTTCCGTCAGATATTTTTATACTTATTTGGCAACTTTACAACCCCATATGCTCATTGTGAACCAATGCACGTTTTTTCAGTCTTCGAAGAACATTTGTGAAAGTTTATTTAAAATCTTGTGGCACTGAGAGAAAAGTTAACACACTTTTCATCTCATCTTCTGCTCTACACACTCCTCTTATAAACAATGCTCCCTTCACTCATAGTGCGAGTTACTCTCATTAAAAAAAAATACTTTCACTTCCGACAGTGAATAAATACCCAGCGCGCCCATGAACTTCGACATGGATTCTTCGGTGCCTGAACCTAGAGTTTCACTAACTGGAGCATCCCTACCCTTGTAGTAATCACTAGAGCACGAACTGCTCGACAAATCTACCCTCTGTGGGAAACCCACCCCATGGAAAATCAAGGCCCTGTGGGAATTCCTCACACACCCACGCCGATCTCTGAACCAGGAATTCAACCAACAGGAGTTTGCAATCTGGAAATATTTCCCAGAGAACACCCCCCCCCCAACAACAATTCCCTCTTCAAGAAACCCAACTATGCTGTAAACATGACCACCCCCTGACAACAACTAACCTCCATGGGAAATTAAGGCCCTGTGGAAAACTCCAGCTGTAAAGAAGCAGCACCCTGCAGAAATCCCACTCCTTGGACAAAAACAAGGCCCTGTGGAAAATATCCAAACCCCTGTGGGAAAACCTACCCCTTGGATACAACCAAGGCCCTGTGGGAAACCCACCCCTCAAACAAAATCAAGGCCCTGTGGAAAACCCACCCATTGGACAAAAATCAAGGCCCTGTGGGAATCCCTTGTACATATATCTACACATCCCTGTCGATCTCTGAACTATGAGTTTAACCAACAGAAGCACCTACACCCTGGTAATATTTTCCAGGGCATGGACTTTCCCCTGAACAGCCCCCCCCCCCTATTTAAGCACTATTGTACACATGGTCAAACCCTGAATAAAACTCACCCCTTGGACAAAAACAAAGCCGTGTCGGAAATATCTAACCCCCTGTGGGAAACCTGCCTCTTAAACAAAATCAAGGCCCTATGCGAAATCACCCCTCTGCAAATATTTCGCTCTCCCCTTCAAGAATAAACCTTACATCATAAATGAACTCTCTGTATGACATTCAATCCCAGTGGCAAGTCACCTCCTCCCCCCCCCTTGTATAAAAATATTCCCCTCAGGAATCGTTGCCGAAGCCCGACCAGGCAGACGAAGGCGATTCCGAATCAGATGTTAACTAAGCACGATATAGCCAACGAAGACGTCTCCTACCATCAAGACCCCCAAAGGGTACTCCTACTACCCAGGTCTCCAAAAAACGAGGACCCCTTTTCCTCAAAAGTCTCGTGACCCTCAATACGTACCCCTGTTACCCAGGTCGTCCAAGAAATTGGGCCCTCTCGACGTTCAGCCTCCTAACTGACCACAGCGTCGAGGACGACATCTGATCCCCAATAGATACCCCTGCTATCCAGATCACCCCAAGATTCTCCCGCACCATCGACTTGCGATCCCCAATGGGTACCCTTGCTATCCAGATAGACCCAAGAGTCGCCGATACCATCGACTTGCGATCCCAATGGGTACCCCTGCTACCCAGATCGCCCCAAGAGTCATCCTTAAATTGGGTTAAAACCCAATGCCCTGTTACGCACCCAAGACCTTCCGCTTTCTTAAACCGTCCAGGGCCAAGTCATACTTGTTAATCATGTTCTTGCAAGCCCCTCCGGCCCAGGAGCGCTGTAGAGGGCCACCAAGAAAAAGGCCGCGGACCATCCAAGACACTCCGGACCAGGAACTCTGTCGAGGGCGGCCCCCAAAAAGGCCCCAGATATCGAAGACCCTCCGGAGCAGGAGCTCCGTCGAGGGCGGCCTCCAAAGCAGCCCCAGGATGCTGACACCAGGGAGAACTACGTAAACACGATACCTGATTCTCCGCTACAAGGAAGATTCTACGATCTCCGACTTCGGCGTTAGATCCATTATAAAAATATATGTAGTTCTTAGCCTTAAGTTTTTTTACCGGTATAGATGTAAGTATTTGTCGTTTTAGCATCTAAGTGTAACTTCCGTATTTTACCCTATTTTCCAGAGTGATGTGAGAACGCCTCAGGCGACGAAAGACCGTGTGGATTGATGTCCGCTAAATTATATTCATGGTTATAAATAATATTTAATACCATGAAAAATATTTGGCAAACATCCATGATTCTTTCTTTCGTCGCCTGGGCATCCTAACCTCACCTGTCATTCGACTTAAAAGAAACTGAGTCGCGCAGCCCCATACAAATTTTGAAGTCTTTTTTCAACCTACAGCGCAAGCGCGGTTTAGCTGTTCGTCCGATGCTCGCAGACTTTTGCGTGGCGAGAGTGAACCAATCGCGTGAAACTCCCTCCCAGCGATATCGACGAAACGATCCTCGCTAGTAAACCCCCACTCATTTGCGTCGCGAGTGATGCGCCGCCGCTGAAGCGAAGCCCATAAAAGTACGGTCCGCGAGACCAAGAAGTCAGATCTCCCCCGGCTTCGGCCCAAGCCACATCTCCCTGGCTTCTTCACTCCAACCCTTGCCTGAGCGAAGAAGACCCAAGCCAAACCCCCCCCCCTGAATCTCCTTAGATTCCACTCGATTGAAACACTGTCTCCATCTCTGTCGCCACAACTGGACCACCCACCACATTCGCTGCTCCCAGTAGTATTTTCTCGAATCCAAAGTAAGCGATACCCCCCCCCCCCCAGCTACATCTGAAGTTCAAAAATCTCAATACCCACACGGCTAGAATAAGACGCGAACTTCCAATGTAAATAGTATTAGCAATAAACATTCACTCCAATTTTGAAATTACTTTGCTTTTCATTTTGTAAATTAGTTTCCCTCTCCGATTTAATTTTATAACTTCTGAATCAGTCTCAACCCACAGACTGACCTCAATTCCGAATTGCTAAGGATCGACGTATTAAGCTTTCCCTCTACAACTAACGATATCACGTCGCTGCTTCGACCCCTACCCCTCTATCTGTATGCGTCTAAAAAATGTTAAAAACATTCCTGATTTTTTTTAACCGAGGCGAGTTAGACTTTTAGTTTTGGGTCGGGTTGTGAACCCGGAACCCGACCCGAATTCATTTTGCACTTCAATAACAAAAAGTAAATGTGAAGTTCTGGGTCGGGTTCTGAACCCGGAACCGGACCCGAAGTCATTTTGCACTTCAATAATAAAAAGTAAATGTGAAAGATTTTCTTGAACGTTTGCATCTGTTAAACTAACAATACTTCATAGACTTTTACGTTTTTTTAAGAAGGGATAGTCTCTTTTTTCATTACACTACATTTAATTCCTTTTCTGGAAACGAAAAGAAATTGAAAGTATGTGTGTACATATAGCGCAAGTGTAAAAAATTGTAAAAGGGTAATACGTACCACCAATAGAGGGGTTTTCTTCCAAATAAAGCAGCCACTTTCCGCGTGGCTTGTCATTGGCAACTTCATATGGCCACATAATCTTAACTTCCAAAGCACTGACTTTCCACGGACCATCATTGAATACTTCGTATACATGAGAAACTTTTGGGCCAACCTCGTGTAGATTTTTTATAGCTGACTCGCCAACAACAGGACCACCATAGTATGTCCATTGAGTTTTTTGAATGCTGTAAATTCATAAAATGCACCATTTATGGATAAGTACCGAGGGGTTGATAAATCGTGAAGTCAGGTGCACACTTGTAATGAAATCTCCTGAAGTCTCCTAAAATATCGGAAATCTTCTAAAATATCTGAAGTCACTTGAAGTCACTTGAAGTCACTTGAAGTCACTTGAATTCATTTGAAGTCACTTGAAATCTCCTAAAATATCTGAAGTCATTTATATTCACATGAAGTCACGTGAATTCACCTGAAATCACGTGAAGTCACTTGAAATCACCTGAATTCATTTGAAGCCATTGAATTCTCCTGAAGTTACTTGAAACTCCTAAAATATCTGAAGTCATTTGATTTCGCATAAAGGGGGATTACGATATCCATGTCAACAATGTTTTAATGTGGATTCCTATAGGATTTTTTACGAGAAAAACGAATCTAAAAGTTCTAATTCGATATCTCGAATAGTTTTCGAGATATCGATTTTTCACGTGAAAATTATTAACTTTAGTTTTTTACTCGTATTTACCTTATTTCATAGGCTGAGCCTAAACGTACGGACATGCTGGCAAGGTAAAGGGGGAGCTGGAAAAGGGAAGGGGGCGTGGGCTGTGTCCGGACGTATGGACACTACCTATTCTTATTATGTATTCTGATAGGATTTTTTGCAAGAAAAAGGAATATGAATTCTATACATCGATATTACTAATAGTTTTCGATACATCGATTTTTTTCTGTTAAATTGAATAATCGAATAATGCAGGTCTCACCTTTAACCTTTTCCAATGCCTCGTGAGAGTCGGCAAGGCACCCCTGTGAGTGGTCACAGAAATAATGTGAGGTCACACCCCCACCCCTTTTGCAACACCTTATGGGGGGAAGGCACCCCTGTAACTGGTCACAAAAATAATTTAAGATCACACCTCTATCCCTTTCCAACGCCTCATGGGGGCGGGAAGGCACCCCTGTAACTGGTCACGGAATACAAAAAAATGTTTAAAAAAATCGTATCTCGAAAGCTAATCGAGATATCAATTTAAAACTTGCAGATTCGTGTTTCTCGCGAAAAATCCTACAGGAATCCGCACTAAAACTTTGTCGCCACGGATATCGCAATCTTGTCAACATGAAGTTACGTGAATTGACATGAAGTCACTTTAATTCACCTTGAAATCTCCTGAAAGATCTGAAGTCATTTGAATTCAATTGAAGTCACCTGAAGTCACTTGGAATCTCCTGAACTATCTAAAGTCATTTGAATTCACATGAAGTCACTTGAAGTCACGTGAATTCACATTAAGTCACTTGAAGTCACTTAAATTCTCCCAAAGTCACTTGACATTTCCCGAAGGCAATGAAATATCCTCAAGTATCTTAAAGTCAGAAGTAGGTGTACACCCAATCGGTCGAGTTGTCAACCCCTCGATAAGTACATAAGTTTAAATAAACGAAAACATATAAAATAAAATTAAGCTCTTTCACATACAAGTATATAAAATAAATGTACCCTTTTATAGACAATTCCGCTCGTCGAATTACAGCCGCACGCAGGACTGTAGGTGCCTTCTCACTAACTTCCGTGGATGTGGAATTAGTAAAAACGTTAAAAATAAGTTGTGATTCACTATCCTCTAACTTCTTTGAATCAAACTTCACTTGTACAAATACAGTCTTGTCTTTTTTAAAAGGATTCCCTATTGAACACACCACAATAGTGTCGTTATGTATTTTGCAAATTCCAGAATAGAGCGTTGAACTAATGTAATTCAAATTTGCAGAATGTTCAATAAAAAGCTGTGCATCGTAGGCTGATTCACCAACATTTGTAATTGTCACATTGACAAGTACATCTGAGTCTTCTTTCAGCGTAAGTTCATAAAATTTTCCATCGGCTGGCGACGCTGTAAAGACATTCATTGATAATTAATCGTGCATTACTTGTTTTGCACTTATAATAAAGAAATCATTGAAATGAATAAACAAAAGCAGCAACATTCAAGGTTATTAAAAACTTCGAGCAACCGGCAAAAATTAAAAAAAAATATACTGCACATTCTAAGGATTGTAAAAATTCGAAGTGAAAATTATTTAAAAGAAAGGGCAAACGATATAGTAGTTGTCATGTTAAGGGAAACTTGTACAAACAGATTAAAATATAAAATCACGTGACGAATATTCGGTCCTGTAAATAAGCGTAATAGACTCCTAGAAAATTGGCATTTCTGAAACTATACTATTAAATTGATCGCGTTTTAAATTCAAATTAAAGTCACAATTAAATATGCACGCCAAATTGATCAGCATAATAGAGGGCGTAACGAACGAACGAAGGGTAGTTCGAGCGTTCAGAGTGTGTGTGAGCGGTGTACGTGTGAGTAGTGTACGTTGTTAGCGAGAATTGGAGAAATTTTTATACTGAGCGTCGTGCGAAATGCAGAAAAATTATTTGAAGTGGCGTTATTTTCGAGCAGATAAATTTTTAGCGGAACGCAGTTTCTTTAATATCAAATATTTATTCATTTTTCAAAGTGTTTAAATATATCCACTATTCGGTTATTCGGAATTCTACCACAGTTATCATTTCTCCTAGACGAATTTTTCCCCATCAGTCAATAGATACATTGATCGGATCTAATTTTATTTTGTCGATCTCAAAATGTATAGTTTTGATGATATCAAATAAATACATTTTTCATCGAAAACATTTTTTTTTTCAAAAGTACAGTATAGTATACGTGAAAAAATAGTAGTAGCCCTGCTCTTGACAGTATTTGTCTACTATTACTTCTCATTATCTATTGACAAATGCGGATAGATACAGTGTCGGATCTAACAAGGAGACACCACGGCTCATGGAATTTAGATTTGGCCTATACTTTTTTTGATGAAAGAGCATCACTAGAGATGAAATTTCGCAAAGCCATTCGTAGAAGTAGCGTAAGAAATGCTACTTTGCACGTCTGTTTAGCAACCGCAAAATACTAAATTCCCCACAACATCATTATTGCAGTGTATTACAAGTTTGTTTCATAGATGCCCTTGATATTTTTTCACGCAAAAAATATATTTCTTCACGGCAATCGACGCCTGCCGCCATCTCTTGGTATTAAAAAGATTCAGGAGAAACTCGGGGAATCCCGAGTCTCTTTTATTTTTGCTAACTACATAACCTATAAATCAGTAGATGCTTTTCTTCTATCGGGGCTACGCCCCCGAATCCCCCGTTTCCCGCCTCACCACCCCTTGCTACGCAATTATAACAAAAAATAGTACGGGTAACTCGTGCGGGGCCACCGATTGCCCGCTCGTTTCTCAATATACTATTGTTCGTCAACCTGCGAGATAGCTCAAGTGGTAGCGTCTCGGACTTGCGGTCTGGAATCTCGCTACCTGCATTTTATTCATTTTAAAAAAAAATTTCTTAACGAAAATGATTATATTGAAATTATATTGCGATTATATTGCAATTATATTGCGATTATATTGCAATTAAGCAAGCATAAAAATTTGACACTTTTTTTTCAAAACAACTCGTTTTTTCAAAGGTAAAACATTCTTTTTGCTATATATTTTATAAGCTGTGAATAATTACAATGTAAGCAGGGATCATAGCACAAAAACAGCTTAAAAACGAGAAATAGGTTAATTTTCTCACGAAAAAGGGGGAAAATATGGGAAAGATGGAACATTTATTTTTAAATGTCGAAAAAAAACAATCTTTTTATAAGAAATGTTATATTTTTAAATAATTTTCAATGATTTTTCAATGATTTCTGCCATTAAATAATTTATTTTTAAACATTGGATATACTTAGGTCGTTGTAAATCCATTCACAGTGATATAAAAGTCTGAAAAAAAAAAATTCATTAAATACACAATTTTGATATGTTTAACATCGTTCTCAGAATTATTTCTTCCCAAGATTTTTCATTTCTTCCTTACTATAATTAATACTTTCAATGTAAATTCAAAACTACACTCTTCAGTAGAGCGAAGTAAAAATGCTCAGATTAATCGAATCGTTTGAGCTGAGGTATAACAATTTGTGGGTCGAGATCCTAAACAAGTAAAAGAAAACTTGAAATCGGTTAATATCTTCTGTTCTCTTTTAAAAATTTTAAAAATACAAAGAAAATTTTACCTTATTTAGAATTTTTTGAAAATGTACAAAAACAGGTTTTTTGGATTGATTCGAACTTGAAATTTCTTCAGCTTGAACCAAAGTAACAGGTTATTACTTTTAATTCATGGGAAACATTTTTTTCGTAGTTTTTATAACGTTCCAAAATCGCAAAAAAATATGAATTCCCAAAAATCCTAAATCACGACAAAAGTTTTTTTCACCCAGAAAAAGCAAAATAATAAAATGTTTCTTTGGTCTAAGCTGAATAAATTTCAGGTTTGACATATTCAACTGTTTTTTTTTTAATGTGTGCATATAACTCAATCCAAAATAGGAAATATTTTAAATTTGAAATCGTAAAATTTGATTAACAATTTTTTTCACTTTTGTCCAATGCCAACCCACAAGTTTTTTTCCCCTCAGCTCAAACGATTTGATTTATTTTAGCATTTTCACTCCACCCTACTCTTCAGTCCTCTTAAACTCAAATTAAAAATTGCTCAAGTTATAACATTTAACATTGCAGTTGACAAATTATGAATATTCCATTTTTAATTAAGTATTTAACTTTGTACATTTTAACAAAAAAGTGTTCACCTTCTAATACTTATTTTAAAAGTACTATATATTTTGTAACTGTTCCAATTTTATATTGGATAACAACTTCTGTCTCCAGTTTTCACATTTTCAACATGCTTTAAAATGTTTCAGCTTCAAAAATTTGTTTAAAAGTATTTTTAATGGTACAGCACTTGAAGCGTGTACCTTATTTATTCATAAATCATTTATTTAAGTGATATAATTGCTTTAATTATTATTCAATAATGGGTGCACTTACTAATTTCAGAGAATTTTCCGTGTAATTAAAATATTGTATTTTCAAATATCGTATATTGAAACAGAAAAGGAGAAAAGGGGGAAGTTTTTTGAGAATAGAGGGAAAAAGTGGAATTAAAAAAAGGGGGAAACTATGAGAAAAAAAGAGAAAACTGTGCACCCTGAGGTAATTCTAACTATTAAATTAAAAATCTGAGGGTGGCAAATTGTTTTTCTTAAGATTCCCTATTTTAGATTTTAAAATGTTGATAAACTGAAGACAGACATCAAAACCAAAAATTATCCAAAAAAAAGGAGAAATAAAGTGTTTCAACAAAATAGTTGAATTCCCAACAAAAAAAAGACTTTTCTACCAAAAGAGATGAATTTTCAACACAAAAAGGCGATTTTTCTACAAAAGACATGAATTTTTAACTAAAAAATATAAATATTCAACCAAAAATGGACCTAAAAAGTTTAATTTTTCAAACAAAAATGGAATAGTTGATATTACAACCAAAAAAAATTCGAATTTGAAACCATAAATAGTTGAATTCAACCAAACAAAACGAATATTCAACAAAATAGTTTAAAATCCTAGATCAAAAAAGATCAGTTTTCAACAAAAAAAGTTCATTTTGAACAAAACAGTTGAATTTTCAACCAAATTCTTAAAATTTCAAGCCCATAAAAGGATTTTTCTACAAAACAGTTTAGTTTTCAAGCTAAAAATCGATTTTTTTTATAAAAAAATTTATTTATAAACCCGAAAAGATGAATTTTCAACAACGAAAAATCATTTTTATCCAAGAAAGATGATTTTGAAACCAAATACTTGAAGTTTCAAGCCAGAAAACAAATTTTCTACAAAGCAGTGAAATTTTTGAACAGAAAAATTAATTTTTCAGAAGACAGTTGAATTTTCAACAAAAAAGTTAAAAATAAACTGAGAAAGATGAATTTTCAACCAAAAAATACTTTTCTTTTAAAACCGTTGGATTTTTAAACCAAAACGATGAATTTTCTACAAAAAAATCATTTTTAACCAAGAAAGATGATTTTGAAACCAAATAGTTTCATTTTCAAGCCAAACGACAAATTTTCTACAAAAAAGTTGAATTTTCAGTCAGAAAATATGAATTTTCAACAAAAATAGTTCATTCTTGAACAAAAAAGTAAAATTTTCAACTAAAATGTTAAAATCACAAGCCAAAAAGACAATTTTTCTACAAAAAGTTGAGTTTTCAAATTAAAAATCGAATATTTCAAAACAAATTTGATTTTTAACCCTAACAGATTAATGTTCAACAAAAAATTGAATAGTTACATTTTTAGTTAATAAAATAATTTCCAACCAATTAAAAACGAATTTTCAATAAAATGGTTAAATTGTAAATAATAAAAAGGTTTGGAATTAAAATGATGAATCAATAACAAAAAAAATGAATTTTTAAAAACTTAGTTTTACTTTTAGCTAAGTACGTAGTTTAATTTTCAATGAAAAATGTAATAGTTGATACTTCAACCCAAACAAAAAATTAATTTGAAACTATAAATAGTTTAATTCAACGATAGAAAACGAATAATTAATCAATAAAAAAATGCCATCCAAATTGTGGAATTTTCATGCAAAAGAGACGAATTTTCTATGTCACAGTTGAATTTTCAACCAGAAAATACGATTTTCAACAAAAAAGTTCATTTTTAACGAAATAGTTGAGTTTTCAACCAAATTGTTAAAATTTCAAGCCAAAAAGAGGATTTTTTTTAAAGCAAAAAAGGCGAATTTGCGAGAAAATAGTTCATTTCTCAAACAAATAAGTTTAATTTTCAACCAAACAGTTGCATTTTTATCCAAAAAAGATGCAATTTTTACTAAAACAATTGAACTTTTAAATCAAAAGGACGAAGTTTCCAAAATAAGTTGAATTTTCAACAACAATAAAAATCAATTAAATTATCAACACCAATATATGAATTTTTAATAAAAAGTTAATTTTCTATCAAAATAGTCAAATTTTCAACTAAATAAGACGACTTTTTACACAAAAAAGACGAATTTTCAACAAAATACATGAATTTTCAACCAGCAAAGATAAATATTCAACCAAAAATAGAATAGCTGTATTTTCAATTGAAAAAAAAATTTAACTACAAAAAAACGAATTTTCAACGAAGTAGTTGAATTTTCAACGAAAAAGATCAATTTTCAACAAAATACATGAATTTTCAACTTGAAAAGTTACATTTTCAAACAAAAATGGAATAGTTAAATTTTTAGTTGAAAAATTAATTTTCATCTAATTAAAAACGAATTTTCAATAGAATGATTAAATTTTAAATGAAAAAAAGGTTTTTGAATTAAAATGATGAATCAATATCCAAAAAAATTATTTTACAAAAATTAGTTCCACTTTTAATTAAGTAGTTCAATTTTCAGTGAAAAATATAATAGTTGATATTTCAACAACAACAAAATTAATTTGAAACCATAAATAGTTGAATTCAACCAAATAAAATGAATATTCAACAAAATAGTTTAAAATCCTAAATAAAAAAAAGATCAGTTTTCAACCAAGCAGTTTCATTTTTAGCAAAAGAGACGGATTTTCTACGTAATAGTTGAATTTTCAACCAAATTGTTAAAATTTCAAGTCGAAAAAAGGGATTTTCTACAAAAAAGTTAAATTTTCAAGCTAAAAATCGATTTTTTTCAGAAAAAGATGATTTTTAAACCTAAACAGATTAATTTTCAACCAAAAATGGAATAGTTACATTTTTAGTTAATGAAATAATTTTCAAACAATTGAAAACGAATTTTCAACCAAAAAGTTGAATTTTCAGTCAGAAAATATGAATTTTTAACAAAAAGAGTCCATTCTTGAACAAAAATGTTAAATTTTCCACTAAAATGTTAAATTTTCAACTAAAATGTTAAAATTTCTATAAAAAGTTGATTTTTCAAGCTAAAAATTGATTTTTTAAAGAAAAAAATTGATTTTTAAACCCTAGCAAATTAATTTTCAACCAGAAATGAAATAGTTACATTTTTAGTTAATAAAATGATTTTCAACCAACTGAAAACGAATTTTCAAACAAAAATTGAAATTTTCAGTCAGAAAATATTAATTTTTAACAAAAAGAGTTAATTCTTGAACAAAAAAAGATAAATTTTCAACAAAAAAGTTAAATTTTCAACTAAAATGTTAAAATTTCAACTAAAATGTTAAAATTCAAGGGAAAAAGACGATTTTTCTACAAAAGGTTGATTTTTCAAGCTAAAAGTCGATTTTTTAAAGAAAAAAGTGGATTTTTAAACCCAAACAGATTAATTTTCAATCAAAAATGGAATAGTTACATTTTTAGTTAATTGAATAATTTTCAACCAATTGAAAACGAATTTTCAACGAAAAAGTTCAATTTTTAGTCAGAAAATATGAATTTTCAACAAAAAGAGATAATTCTTGAACAAAAAAGTTAAATTTTCAACAAAAAAGTTAAATTTTCAACTAAAATGTTAAAATTTCTATAAAAAGTTGATTTTTCAAGCTAAAAATTGATTTTTTAAAGAAATACTTTACCACCGAGCAATTCACGCCTACCCCGAAAGGGAAACGGCTTAATGATATAATAATAATAATAATAATAATCCGAAACCCTAAAAGAATTAATCTAAAAATGAATCGTTAGAGGAAACTCACCATATGTGAAAAGTAGACAAATAGTTGTGAATTTTCAGAAAAAATCGCAACTTTCTTGCATTATTCAAATATAATATTATTATTAAAAATAATAGATTGTTCAAATGAATAATTTCGTTAACTCTAAATAATTAATAAACTCACTCCAACTGAAAAAAGGAACAAAACGTTTGAAATTTCAGAAAAAACTGCAATTTTGTAGCATTATTCTAAGAGAATATTAATAATAATAATAATGAATTTTTATGAAAAATATGTTTGTTAACGTAATTCAAACTTTGCCACTCTTATGGAAAATTGAACAAAAAGCAAGACATTTTTGAAATATCGTGACTTCCTATCTCCATTATAAGAAAAAGTCACTAAAAACTAGAATCAATTGTTTGAACAATTCATTTGAACATCTAATCATCAGTATAAAGTAGTATTTCATGTATTAGAAATAATTCGTATTTAGAAAATGCAAAGAATAAAAATTAGCTTAACAACTCGCAAGACACATTTCTTCACTTACAAGGTTTTTTTGGGACCCTATAAAACCGACTTATGGGCCTCATAGTTGAGAAGTAATATTTTTTTGCAACACCCACCACAAAACTTAAAGTAAATAACTTCTCTAATACCCTGAAAATAACCAAGATAGTCGTGATCAGGGGACTTTTTTCCGTTTGAAGAAAAAGGTATCTCAGGGACCTCTTGGAGACTTAGTGCATACAGAAAATCTATTATTGACAAATTCATAATAGAAACAAAACTTACTACTCAATTAACATAATTACGGCCAAAAGAAATGATATTTCAACTTAAACTTTTCCATTCTTTCTTCCTAGTGTATATTAAGTAACTACAAGTTTTATTTTCATAAAAAACTTTTTTCCGCTTTTTCAGTTTGCGTGCCGAACCTGAATCCTGATCCTCCTTATAGAGTAGTTAAGATGTCACCAGCACAGGTACATGGCGTTATGATCGAATGCGAGACTCATTTGCTGGATTCAAATTTGAAACACTTACGTACAGAAATGCAATATTATTCAGTGGAAGAGGACATATATGCGGTAATACAGGGTAATAGAATTATTGGTCACACGACTTACGCGATACCAAACAGACCCCATATGCTTTATGGAATATATGGTGGATTACACGGCTGGGGTGGAACAATTTATTACGAACTAGAAGAAGAACATGAAGTACATCAACCAATAGAACCAATGGATCCTGAAGATGTAGAGTACTTAGGTTTGAACCATCGACTGCCACAAAACACTATTTTTTATCATTACCCAGAACCCCAACGCCGAAGAGTCTTCTACAGGAGAATAGATACTGGTCACCTCGTGAATTTTGTTTACGTGATAACTCCATTTCGACGTCCATAAACCAGATTCAAAATAATTTTTAGACCGTAATTCTGGACTGATTTTGGATTTTTTATTCAGGAAAGTTCCGCATTAGAGTTTAAAGAGATCTGTCAGTTTTTTGTTTTATTTAAACTGTTATGTTTATTCAAACAGCGAAGAAAATTTCAAATTTTACCATTTTCTGTCAAATTTTTTTGAAAAAAGCTGTCCATGTTCGCATTGTTTGAATTTGATACCAATGGGTGTCTGGGTGAAAAAAATGCGTTGACTTGTGAACTTAAGGTATTTTAACTATAGTGTGATTTTGGATAAACTTTATTTCACGGAAATAATTTGGTAAGGGGAAGAGAAATTTCAGTACATTTTCAATCATTATTAATTATTATTTCTATATATAATTTTTCAACCGCCAATACTAACAGGAGAAAAGCATTTTCTCATTGTAAATTGCAGTCCTACGAGAAATGATGTAATTTCTTACAGAGTTAATAAAAATGTGTTTTGAAAAGTTTAAAACAATTTAATTGTACTCACTTTACCTGAGCCTCAAGCTAACCATAAACATCAACCTTTTTCGAAAAAATTATTTTAATTTTTCAATTTCTGTAAATTAGTCATTTAAGTTAAATAAAATTGAATAAGTACTAGTAAAATCAAAATTAGCCAAATATCTTAACTTTCTATTGATTGAAACGTATTTCCATTCCAAAAATTAGTGTGCTACGCATGCTTATAACTTGTTTTTCATTTGGATTGCCTAATTGTCAAATTAAAATTTCGACTACAATTAAAATTACTATACAATAAAATTATAGTACAAATTAATAAAGCTACATTGGCTTCCATACGATTTGAATTCAAATGAATCTTAATTGTAACTAAAATAGACTTTTAGTAATTTGTAACTTTCATTGGAATATCAGATTTTATTTTTTATTTAAATGCAACTGTTTTCGTTGAAGTTCGAAATTTTTTGTTTGCAAATTCTACTATTCGGTAGAAATTTCCATTTTTTTTCATTGTGACATCAACTTTTTTTAGTTAGACATTCCATCTCCATGGGTTGAAAATGCAACTGTTATTTAGTTGAAAACTCATACTTATAGAATGTGATTAATTTTTTTTTGCTAGAAAAATGCAACTTTCTTCGGAAAAATTCGTCCTTTCAGTTTGAAAATTTAATTATTCATCTTCCGCAATTGAAAGTTAACTTTTTTGTTGAAAATGCAATCTATTTGGACTTCAAATTTTGAGAACTTGAAGCATTTCATATTGATTATTCAACAGATCATAAAGAAGCTCAAGGTATGAATTTTCAAGAATTTCTAGAAAACTTCAGAATTAAATTAAATACAACAAAATAAAACAGGATTTTAGGACATTTGCAAGCAATTGGAAATGATTCAGAAGAACTTGTTAAATATCCAGGGATTTTTAAGGATTTCCGGGGATTTCAAAGAATTCTAACCTGATTTAGGACTTTTAGGATTTAAAGATTTTAAAAGAGATTGTCACATTTTCAAAGGATTTCAAAGATTATGGTGTACAAGTTTAATGCGGGTATATATAATTGAATAATCTTTGATTTATAGGTACAATTAGGGGAATTTGGACACCTGAACATTTGACTTCAAAATCTTTGTGTTCTGAAAATGCAACTTCTTTGATAACAATTCATTTTTTTGTGTGGGAAACATCTATTTGGTTGAAAATTGAACTATTTTGTTGAGAATTAGTTTTGTTTTGGTAAAAAATTAATTTTCCGATTGAAAATTGAGATATTCCAGTTTTGGTTGATATTTATTTTTTTTTTAGTCAAAAATGCAAGTATTTGCATTGAAAATTAGTTTTTCTTTTGTTTTTGAACATTTATATTTTCAGGATGAAACTTAAACTGTTTTGCAGAAAGTCGTCCTTTTGACTTGTAAATTCATCAACTTGGTTGACTTTTTTCTTCCTTGACTTCAAAATATTTCTTGTTCGAAAATTCAACCCTTTCGTTGACAATTTTTTTTTTTGTGAACATCATCTCTTTTATTGACAATTGAATCATTTTGTTTAAGATTACTTGGTTTTGTTTGTAAGTCTAAAATTTTTACTGAAAATTTTACTTTTCGATTTTTAGTTGATATTCTTTCTTATTAGTCAAAAATGCAGCTATTCAGTTGCAACTCACAAATATTGTTGCCTCTGCTTTGCCACGACGAATTCAATTACTATCTCTGGAGAAGCTCGAACGTAGTCTTATATTTGAAAAAAAATATATATATATATACCACAAGGAAATCGGTGTTGTCTAGCTCATATAATCAAAAATCGTATATTTGATGAAGACCTTTGTCTTCTGAAGAAGCATTCTAACACATCAAGTATCACTGCTCTAGAGATGACCAAAGTAATGGTGACCCTTTTTATAAGGTGTGATTCAAGTTTATTCGATAAAGTGGGCGATAATAGTCTTTCCTAAAAATAATTAGAAGTATTTACATGTTTAAATTGGCAACATATCTCGCTGCAAAACAGCCAATTCTTCAATAAAATGCTTTCTTCTATCTTACAGTTAGGAAATTCGAATTTCCAGATGTACATTTGAAGCAAGTAAACTTATATTTGAAGTAAGTAAACTTACATTTGAGTTAACTAGAATTCAGTGTAAATTGCTACAAGTTAATTCAAATTGATTGGAATTTCACTTGAATTAACAAACATTATATTGAAATCGTTTTTAATTATTAGAATTCTATCCAAATTGCTGCTACATTTCTATTTTTTACTTCGAAATATTTCAAACTTACAAAGAGAACTAGATCCTAAAAAATATTGCACATTAAAAAAAACTTTGAAGAAACAATAATTCAAAATTCAGGTAACTTAAGTTCAAAATGTATTTTAACCATAAACTTGCCACATTTAAAAATAATGAAAGTTTATAAGTTTCAATTTTCAGAAAAAAATACTATAGACGTGAGTCAATTCTTTCTTTGAAAAATACTTAAAGATTAAATTTATCGTTTTGAAAGGAAATTCAATAATTTTACTGGAATTTGTAAGCGAGAAAAAATAATTTTTGAAGCTTTTCTTTCTCTTTGCAGATATATTGCTAAAATTCATTGTTCATTATTTCAAATAATTCACATTAAAATTTATTTATATGTTAAATTATTCTCATATCATCTTGAATTATTTAAGTGCGTCGTAATATATTTTCCACTCTCATAGGAAGGTAATTTACAATGTTTGAAGTAAAAAGACTTACCTGATAACATTATGAATTTCTTTACTATTTACTTTATACTTTACAGGAGATTAGTGCTCTTACAATATCAACAAATTATAGTCAATCTCCTGGATTGGAAGCAAAAAAACTTGTTTGTCAAAGTTTATTATATTCAGACAGAATATTTATGTGTAGTAATCCGGCAAATATATTCTCAAAACTGAGAATGCTGAATATTTGAAAACAAAAATATTCGAATTTTAACATAATTCAATTTGACGAAACTGAAATTTCAAGTTAAAAAAAATGCTTGGAATGAAGGATTCACAGTGAAGTTGCACATTTCTACATTCTCATCGTAATGAGAAGGTATTGCTTTTATATGAAAAATGTCTTTTACGAATTCCATGAAATCTCGACGTTTTGAGGCCCCCTGAATCAGAAAAAATATTTTTTACGTCGGTGTCGTCGTCGTCGTTGTCGTTGTAGACGGTGAAGACGATAAATTTTGAAGGAAATATCTGATTGGATTGCCCTTTGGCACACTGTACAAGGGTGTGAAAAAAGGACGAGTTTGTCAGCCAGTTAATTTGGACAAAATTTTCAAAAGTTAGATCATTTTCAAAATTTTTGAAACCATTTTTTTCAACATTTAAAAATTCTATGACAATCCCTACAAGATTATCATAGCAACTTCTTGAATTTTTTTGAAAAATCGAAAATTCAAATTTTGATCGCACAACAAATAATGAAAAATCAAGAAT
This sequence comes from Andricus grossulariae, assembly GCA_011634705.1. Taxonomy (NCBI): domain Eukaryota; kingdom Metazoa; phylum Arthropoda; class Insecta; order Hymenoptera; family Cynipidae; genus Andricus; species Andricus grossulariae. The sequence goes on from JAABKJ010007545.1 coordinate 20,429,497, forward strand.
TTACTTTTGTCGTCAAACTATGCAATCCAGACAGAAATCGCCATGTTTCTTCACGGCTGAAAATATAACTCATCATTGAAATTAGATTGTTAAAAATGTCTAAAATAAAAAGCACTCCAAGAGTCAAGATGCATCGATCAATCGGCATTTCACATTAAGATTGCACAATGCACGTGACTTCTAACCTCAGACTGTAATGATATTTAAAACTTTTAATTTGAAGAAAATTTGACTATAATCATAATAATATAATTATGAAACAAATATGAGGAGATCTTTTAACCCAAAATCGAGTTGTCTTTACAAATTTCAAAAATTGGGACAGAGACAGAAAGTTAATGACACGCAAATCTAATAAGTGACATTTTTTCAATTTTTCAATAATGAATATTTACTTTTGTTCTTCCCAAACCTATATAAGTATGAAACGCTGTGTTTTCATAAAACTAATAAATAAGTTAATTCATTTGTCAACTTTAAATTTGAATAAAAAATGTTTCTGCTTAATTTCGACGTTTTGCCAAGCCTGGACCTTGTTTGGACCTTGACCATGATACGAAAAAAGATGCAAAAGAGATGAAAGAAATGAAAAGACAACAGTTTTTCACCCAAGTTTTATTATAAACTCTTGTTATAAAAGTACATTAAAAACATAAAATTAACTTCTTGGAAAAACGACACAACAGCTACAATAATATTTTAATTCACAAAATTTTTCGTTCAAATCATATCTACAAATTTGGTTCGAACCAATTTACGCTAGGATGCGTATTTTTTATTCAAATCGTAAAACATAATATTTGAAAGTAAACAAATCAATTTTATGAAAAAACGACATAATTTTTATGTTACAAATATCAGAAGTCTTGATAACAGAAATTTAAAAATGACTAAAAATGACAAAATACACAAAAATTATAAATAAATCTTTCTAAGGTATAAATTACATAAATAAATCTTTCAGGCAAACCATTTTTCAACTTTAAACCGAAAGGTTATTCTAGCCGAATCCAAGAATGTTATTTTTTCATTTAAAAAGAATGTATGTAATTACTCGTACTTGATGTTGCACAATAAAAACAAAAATATATCAACTCAATTCCTTGTTTCGATTAAAAAATTCAACATATATCTATAGAATTGAATTATTTGGTAGAAATTTACACTATTTGCATGATAATTAAACTACTTGGTTGAAAATGAAGCTTTTTGTTGAAAATTAATATTTTCGCATTAAAAAATTCAATGCTTCGGAAAAAATTCTTTTTCTTTTTTTTGGCTTGAATATTAAACTTTCAAGCTAAATATTCAACTGTTTGACAAAGGCTGCAAATTATTGTTAATGTTCTCTAACTGATAACATCGTTTTGATTTACTGTATGACAAAAATTGTCCTTGGAGTTTTCTTCGTTCGTTTAATGTCAATTTCAATGTAATTTAATATTCTTAAATTGAAGAGTGTTGAAAAGTTCCATTTGACAATGACAATTATTGAGCGTTTGAATAAAAAATTATTGAACTAAGCAAAATTTTAAACTTCAATTTTGAAAGATTAGAATTCAGTCGATTTCCTAATGAAAAATACAGCTCATTTGTTCGGAAAAAGCCAAACTCCGAAGATGTGAATTTTTAAAATAATTAATGCTATGAAAACATTAAATTATCTCATATTTTATACCTCAACTTTGGCTTTGAATAAGCTAAACATTACCATTGAAAGAGGATATAAAATTAGATATGTAATCTTGAATTAATTAATTTATTATTTACTTCTGATTCCTGCTAGGATGATATCTTATATTTAAATAAAAGTTACAGATTACCGAAAGCCGATTGGAAATAAAATTAAAATATAATTTAATTAAAATTGTATGAAAGCCAATGTAGCTTTAATAATTTATGATTAGTAGTTTTATTGTACAGTGGTTTAAATTCAAGCACACATTATGATATGACAATTAGGCAATCAAAATAAAAAACAAATTATAAGCGCGCTATGAAAAAAGAAGTCCTCTGAATTAGTAAAATATTAAGATGTTTGACTGATTTCGATTTTAAAAATTCCTAATCGATTTCATTTGAATTAACTCAATAACTTAGTGAATTTGAAAACTTTTAATAATTTTTTCAAATATGTTGATGTTTATTGTTGGCTTCAGGGTCAGGTACATTAAATACAATTAAATTGTTTCAAATGTTTCAAAACATATTTTTATTAACTCGGTAACATAATCAAAATACATTAAGTTCACAAGTCAACACATTTTTGCTCCCACACACCCATGTGTATCAAATTCTAGCAATGCAGGTACAGACAATTTTTTTAAAGAAAGGTAGAAAGAAAATTGAAGAATTTGACATTTTCTTTGCTGTTCAAATTGACCTAAAACTTTAAACAAAAAAAAAAGCTTACAGATGTCTTCAAATTATAATCCTGAATTTTCCTGAATAACAAAATCCAAAATCGGTCCCGAATTAGGGTCTAATGGCGAGTCAAATGTTTTGCATCCTTATAAATGAATCTGCGGGTATAGGGTTGTGGGTTATCTTGATAAATAGTGTTGCCTGGCAGTTCTTTGAACAAACCTAATTCATTTATTGCTCCAATGGACAGTTTTTGCATTCGTTCCTGGGGGTTACTGACACTTCCTCCGAGTCTATATGAAATTATTTCACGCCCGTTTTCGAAAAGACCAGATATTCCATGAAGTTTGTGGCTATCGTCCGTGTGACCAATAATTCTACCACCCTGTATTGTGCCCGTTTGATGATCAATGATTGCTCCCTCTATTACAGCATAAATATCATCTTGCACTGGATGATACTCATTTATTTTATGTACGGTCCGTCTAGTGAAAAATTTCCTATATTTAGTTGGGTAGACGATCATAACACCAGGAATCTGTTCTGGTGTCATTTTGACTACTCTATAAGGAGGATCAGGATTCAGGTTCCCTGGGCAAACTGAAAAAGCGGGGAAAAGTTTTTTTATGACAATGAAACTTCTAGTTACTTAATATTCTGAAGTAGCTGGAATAATAAGATATTTCCTATCGAGTTGTACAATTGCGTTGGGATTAGGTTGAATTTTTCTTTGTATCAATGAAGTTGTAAGTTTTCTTTAGAGTATACATTTTTCAATACATTTTTCAATAAATTATTGGAAGAATTATATATTCTCAGCTTTACTAATTAGTGACTGTATTTATTGAACCATTTACGCACATCATCTTCTGATAAACAATTACACCTAGTTGTAGATGTGACCCTTGAGTAGGAATGCATCAATATAGTCTTGTGATTTTTGCAACAATATACAATATGGCTTTGAGGAATATTGTGTTTGAAGTCTGAATAATAAAAATTAAAACGTGCGTTCTTAAATTTTTGAAAATTTTTAAATAAAAAGTATATCATTTTCGAAGTATTTAGAATAATTAAACTGTAGTGTTTCACATTATTTCTCGCCATATATAATATTCTACAATTTTGCACGGTCAAAGTGACAGTGATTTTTTGTGACAGAAATCATTATTTTTAGTCAAAAAACCTATCCAGTCGTTCAAATGTCACCTGATACTACATGATATGATACTTATCAATAATATATTCGTCTTTGAAATTTCTATCATTTTTAAAATTATATTTTTGGATGCGCAATTCTAAAACATTTTTATCTTTGAGGTATTGAAACTAAATTTTTTTCTGCAAATTGATTTGTGGATTAATTTTTGGTTGTTTCGAATTTAAAGTTACACAATATTGTAGTTTCAAATTCAAATATTTGAAATATCAGGAAGATTCCGCTGTTAAATATTCCAAAATTTCATATTAAAAGACTTGATAGTCAGTTTTATCGTCGGGCAAAGAAATAATTTTTTAACTAAAATAATGAATCTTCAACGAACAAGGAAATAAATTTTCAAGCCCATAGTATCCCGAAAGATTAATTTTCTACCAAGAAAAAGACAAATTTTCAACTAAATGGTCAAATTTTCAACGAAACAGAAGAATTTTCTACAAAGTAATTAAACTTTTCACTGAAAAAGATAAATTTTTCACAAACAATGGAACATTTGAATTTTCGGTTGGAAAAATTAATTTTGAATAGAAAAACTAAATTTGAAAATCAATCAAAGAGTTGAATTTTCAACCATTTTCAAGCCAAAAGATGAATTTTCAACAAAACAGTTAAGCCAACAAAAAAGGTCATTTTCAACCAAATTAAGTTTTTCTACTAAAATACTCAAATTTTCAACAAAACACGCACATTTTAAACTTAATAGTTGAATTTTCATACCGAAAATATTGATTTTAAAAGAAAGTTAATTTTCAACCACATAGTAGAATTTGCTGGCGAAATATTTAAAACCCCCTCACCCCGAAAAAAAACGAATTTGAAACAAAATAGTACAATTTTCAAACAAAGAGATGAATTTTCAACTGAAATCATGAATCTTTAACTGAGCAACTAAATTTTGAACAAACTAGATCAACTTTTAACCAAGTAGTTAAATTTTCATCTAGAAAAGAGAAATTTCCAAAAAAATATTTGAACCCTCTTGTGAACTTTTTTAACAAAAGAGATGAATTTACCAACGAAAATTAACACTGTTTACAAAAAGAGTCAAATTTTCAACAAAAATGTTCGTTATTGCGGTATATAATAAATAATCTTCATTAAGGCCTATTCCGTTATTTTTCAATCAACTAATTGAACTTTCAATCGAAATAATTGAATTCTCAGTTAAATTCAACCAAAAAAGAATAATTTTTTTCAAAAAAGCTGAATTCTGAACCAAAACAAGTTCATTTTCTACGAAAGTAGTTGAATTTTCAACAAAAACAAAAATTGAATTTTTTCACCGAAATAGATGAATTTTGAAACGGAAAAGCTGAATCTTGAAGCAAAAAAGACAACATTTCCACTAATCTGTTGCACTTTTAGGCCAAGAGGACACATTTTCTATAAAACGGATGTATCCTCAAACCGAAAATATGAATTTTCAACCAAAATTTTATCAAACACAGATAAATTAAAAAAAAACGAATTTGTAACGACATAATTGAATTTGCCACCAAAATAGATTAGATTTGGCTACCATTATATATATATTTGAAACGAAACAGTCGAACTTTGAACCGAGAAAAAATAAGAAAGACGAATTTCCTACAAATTACTTTTCAACCAAATAAAGTAGTTCAATTTATATAAAAATGCGTGAATTTGCAAAATTAGTGAAACTTTCAATCAAAATAGATAAATCCTCAGCAAAAACTATAATCATTGATATTATTTCAACCAAAAAAAGACTGCGAAAAAAGGAAATGATATACAAAAAACGCAAGGTAACTAAAATTAAAATTTCAATTTAGTGCAAAAATCGTAACTAAGTCACGTTACAAGTTACTTTTTGAGAAAGTAACGAGTTTACCCTAAAAGTTACAAATAACGTAACTTTTCAGTAACTTGGTTACTTGTAAAAAGTTGATACCCAACTCTGATTCAAAAAATAAAATATCAAGTGATATATCAATAATAAATTATATATATATTTACCAATATAATCAACTAGGAACGCCAAAGCGAAGAAGAGAGAATCGACGACCCTCATTTTTTCTGTCCAGATTCGAGAAGGAACTACGCAGAAATTTTTGGGATTATGTATATGGTCGCTATTTAATTTCTCCTTATAAATGATTTCACGTCGTTGGGTGTTTTTGTGAGGTGAGGCCGAATTTTTATTAGATATTTGTATTTCATCAATCTGTCTTTTCCTCGTTGACGGCAATAAAACATAAAAGATTTAAAATATGCGTACAGTTTAGAGAATCTTGAATGAATGACATGTTTCGTTATCAGTTTTATTTGCTTCACGTGTCACAGAAAGTTTAAAATATAATACAATTGTTAATATAATACGTAACTTTACTGTAATAAGTTTTAGCCATTTTTTGCATTACAGTAAACATGTTTGGGGTGGCTTACCAAGGCGGAAATATTATATATAGTTTATACATAGTGCGTGAAGTATTATATATAATATTCATTTGTTTTATATAAAAAAATGTATAAACCAAATGAATATTATATATAATACTTCGCACTATATATAAACTATATGTAATATTTCCGCCTGGGTTACCCCCGTACATTTTTTTTCATAAAATTCAGGAAATTCAATTTTTCATGTCTTCTTATAAAAAAATTCTTACGATTGGTTTCGTTGAAAAATATGTTGTTTTTGTGAATCAAACAACCAAATCATCACGTTAAACCCTCATTATCGAAGGGTGATTTCAAAACCTAGAAGCTTTTTTCTGCAGATAAAAGAATTTCGCGTAGTTTATGATGTTCTGCAACACATTCTACCTTCATCAAAATCGGAGGCAAACATTTCGTGAGGGATTCTTGTTAGCACAAATAATTCATGAATAAGAAGCTTGAAGATAAACAAATACATTTTTTTTTAATGTTGCACTGGCATTTATAACAATATTTTTAACTCTTTTCGAGATTTGAAGCAAATATTACTGATAAAAAAACATGAGATGTACGCATGTACATGCATGGAAATTATATGTGTACATGTGTACATATATTGTAAATATTTCCTGTTTTTTGCCTTCAAATAGGAAAAAGACAGATTGGTGAAATACAAATATCCCGGAAAAATTAAGTATTTGCTCACTAAAACATCCTACGATGTGGAATAATTTAGAAGGTGTAATGAGATAGCGATCCTTTCATCTGGAGACATCGAAATATCTCAAGAAATACGCATCTAACGAAAAAAATGTACCTGATAAAAACTTTTTATTCCCGAGGGCGAAAATCGACTCCGCAAAAATTAACATCACACCCCACCCCTGCAAGCGGAAGGGGGGCGGACTTTCAAATTTCAAATGAAACATATTTTAGTTTCATAAAAATCAGAAGCGGATACTTCGTTATGATTATATTTTGCAATATCACGTACTGATAGTGATATCACGCCTGAAGTGTTCTTAAAATAGAAAAATAGGGTGATTTTTCCCGAAAATAGCTGTATAAATCCGTTTAAATGAATTAAATAATTCAAATTCTTGGAACTTACTCAATTTTTTCAGATCTTTTGAAAATGCCTTCGAGTCTTTCAAAATACAGCAAAATATTTTAAATCCTTTCAAAGTCCTTCAAATCATTAAAGTCAATTACATAATCGAAAAGATTTGAAAGACAATTTTTTCATTTGACCAGATTTTACAAATTGTACAAAAAATTTGAATCAGTTCATAAGATATTTAGAACTTTTAGAAGTTATTTAAAAAAACGTTGAGAAATCCTTGAAATTAGAAAATTGTCTCAAAATCTTTCAAATGTGATCACTTTGGAAACCTCCTGAATTCTTCCAAAATTTCTTTAAATATATTTCTCAAAAGTCCACCAACAATTTTTTCATTCTTTTGAAACATCTGAAAATCATTTGAAATATTTTAAAATCTTATTCCATTTTCTCTGGAAATGTATTTCTCAAAATAGAAGTTCATTTGAATATTTCCCAGGAATGTTAAGAAATTTTTTTCTATTCTTTTGAAATTTTTGAAAATTTGCTGCGTCTAGTTGTGCCGAAAAATTGGCGAAGTTTGAAAAGAGGATGGACTAGTCTTAGGCACTGGACCTGGCGCTTAAACGTCCGACTCTTACAAAAAATTGTTAGGGACTTTGAATCTGATGAAAACGTGCAAATCGTATGCTAATCTTTTATTAGAAACACTTTTTTCAATTCGAAATTTTATTTTTGTAAAATTGAATTATGTTGTTAAAGTTCGAATACTTTTGTTTTCAAATATTAAACGTTCTCAAATTTGAAAAATATTTGGATTTCATCTTTCCAACCCAGGAGTTTGAAGTTAATTTTTTTATACTGTGAGATCACTAATCTCCCGTAAAATATAAGGTGAATAGTAAATAAATTCGTAATGTTATCAGTTAAATGCGTCGTTTTTTTACCTCAAACATTGTAGATTAGCTTTCTATGAGAGTAAAAAACATATTACGACGCACTGAAAAAAATCCAGATGATATGAGAATGATGAAACATATGAAGTAATTTTAATTATAATGATTTACAATAATAAACCATGAATTTTAGCAAAATTTAATATGTCTACAAAGATGAAGAAGAGCTTTAAAAATTGATTTCCGCTTCACCAATTCCAGTAAGATTAATCATTTTTATCCAAACACAATGAATGTAATTTTTAAGTATTCTTTCAAGAAACGATTGACCCACATCTTTAATATTTCCTTCTGAAAAGTTAAGCTTAGAAACTTTTCAATGTGGCAAATTTAGAGTTCAAATATATTTTCAGCTTGGAGTGCCTGCATTTTTCATTTTTGTTCATTTAAAGTTTTTCAATTTGAAATAATTTTTTAGGATTTAGTTTTTTTATGAGATATTTCGATGTCTCAACACACAAGAATCACCCGGTATTATCTCAAAAATTTATCCGTAGTTCATCCTCGAATCTGGACTGCAACTTTTTTTTCGTTCAAGTTCAAACTTTTTGGTTAAAACAAAGACTTTTGTGAGATTTTCAAAAATTTTAATATCAATTTTTAAGGATTTCTAGAACACTTTGAAATGAAATAAAATCAAGCGAAATTTGAAAGGACTTTAGAATATTTTCAGGCAATTTGAAGGGATTTAAAGTACTTTATTTATTGTTTAGGTATTTTCAATGATTTCAGAGGATTTCAGTAAATTGAAAAAATTCTTCAAAAAAATTGTAAAGTAAGTTTAAAGCTGTTAGATTGATTTCAGTTATCTTTGATTAGGTAAAATTGAGGGAAATATTTGACTGAATTACAATACAATATGAAAAAATTAACTTCAAACTCCTGGGTTGGAAAGATGAAAACAATATATTTTTCAAATTTAAAAATGTTTAATATTTAAAAACAAAAGTATTCCAATTTTAACAACATAATTCAATTTTACAAAAATAGAATTTCAAATTGAAGAAAGCATTTTTGATAGAAGATTAACATTGAATTTGCACGTTTTCATCAATTTCAAAGTCCCTAAGAATTTTTTGTAAGAGTAGGACGTTTAGGCGCCAGGTCCAGTGCCTAAAGGGTAGCACTAATCCTCAGGTACCCATTTTTGTGTACCGGGAAAACCCCGGGAAATGATCGGAAATGTTTTTCATAATTAAAACGATCATCCTGAAAATGTAATTGAGTTCATCTTCAAATCTCGTCAATAGCTACAAAAAAGCATAATCATAACTTGTGAATCTCTTTTTAAATAAATTTGTAATTTTAAAAATGATCTGAGTATTGGAATTTTGGTATTCTTTTAACATTTTGAAATCCCGTATCTAATTTTTATAATTCTCATAGAATTAAAAAATTCATCTATAAGAAACTTTCCAACACTTTTTGTAATCTGCCAGAATCTTTTATGCATATTTCTGAAACTCTTTCTCGTTTATCATTACAAGTTAAAAATTAAAACTCTTTAGACAAAAAAAAACTTCAGTTCGTCAACTTTGAATTAAAGTATTTAGAGTAGAAAATTTAAGCAAATTAACGAATAATTTTGATATTTCGAGATTAAGAATAGAAGAAGCTTTTCAAGAATTTTGAAGAGAGTGTCTAATTGTCCCGAGATTCGGGACGATTAGTCCATTTCCAGCTTCGCCAATTTTTCGGTACGACTAGACGCAGCAAATTTTTGAAGATTTGAAAAAAAAATAAAAAATAATTTTCTCAAGATTACTGGGAAATATTTAAATAAACTTTCATTTTGAGAAATACATTTCAAGTGAAAACGGAACAAGATTTCAAAATATTTCAAAAGATGTGAAAAAATTTAACCGACTTCCAAGTATTTGAATGATTTACTTAATTTAAAAGAATTTATTCCGCTAGTTTCGTTAACAATAATCCTATTTCTCTATTTTGAGAACACTTCAGGCTGTGAAGTGTAACATATATTAAAAACATCACCCTGATGATAATATGAATAATTATTTATATAATTGAGTAGAAAAAATGAGTATAATAATCAGTACGTGATATTGCAGAATATAATCATAACGAAGTGTTCGCTTCCGATTTTGATGAAACTGAAATATCTTGCACAGCCATTAGTAAATAACCCTTGAAAATGACCCTTCGAGATTTGAAAATGTCACTTAACGATTTTATTGTTTCATGTACAACAACACCATATTTTTCAACAAAACCAGTTGTAAGAAGTTCCGTATAGCAAGGGACGAGAAATTATATTTCCTTAATTCAATAAAAAAAAGTATGGCAGTAAAGCGAACTGCAAACATGATAACAATTATACAAATAGTGGCCTAATAAACCTAAATTCAACCAAAAAATTTGAAAAAATATATGTTATACATCTACACGAAATTAAGTTCACGTATTTTGCGATTTTCGGAAGAAATAATTATAGTGGGTGACTACCCTTGAACGCGTTTATGTTATTGTGTGTCATTACAATTATACAACATGTAGTGAAAATTACGCTTACCGATGTTTATTATATTTGTCTTTCAAGAATTTCAGCACCTGAAATATGATTTTTCTGGGAATCGCAAAATGCGTAAACTCATGTTCATGCAGGTATACAAAATACATATTTTTTTTAACTTTCTATTTGAATTATTATTGATTCGATTATTTGTTCTATAATTCTCATTATTTTTTCTGGGTTGTTTAGTCCTGTCAAAATATTTTAATAGATTTGGAAAATGCTATTTTTTTCCTCATTATGAAAGACCTCCTCCAATTGGGTTCGTGTGCAAAAATTGCATATTATTACACCTTACGTTAATAAATGACGGCCATTTTTTGCATTACAGTAAACGTGTCTGGGTGCGGCTTACCCCCGTACATTTTTTTCATAAAAGTTAGGAAATTCAATTTTTCATCGCTTCATAGAAAAAAATTATTACAATTGGTTTCGTTGAAAAATATGGTGTTATTGTGAATGAAACAATAAAATTGTTCCACGGTGCCCCAATTTTCGAAGTGCGATTTCAACCCCTGAAAGCTTTTTCCCGCAGATGAAAAAAAATCTCTTAGTTTATGATGTTCTACAGCACATTCTAGTTTCATCAAAATCAGAGGCAAACATTTCGTAAGAGGTCCTTGTTAGTACATATAATTCATGAAGAATAAGCTTGACAATAAAAAATGACGTTTCTTATTAGAAGGTTTCACTGAAATTTGTAACAATATTTTCAACTCTGTGCAATACGTGAAGCAAATATTACTGATAACGAAACATGCAATTCATTCAAGATTCTCTAAATTGTACGTATGTACATATATTGTAAATCTTTCCTCTTTTTTTGACTTCAAATAGGAAAAAGACATACTGATGAAATACAAACATCTTAGAAAAATTAGGTCTTTCCCCATTAAAACACCTTACGACGTGGAATAATTTTGAGCGCAAATGAGATAACGACTACATATTTAATCTAAAAAATTTCTCCGTAGTTCCATCTCGAATTTCGACAGAAAAAATGAGGGTCGTCGATTCTCTCTTCTTCGCTTTGGCGTTCCTAATTGATTCTATTGGTAAATATACATACATACATATATATACTTTCTTGATACTAGATTATTACTCGATATTTTATAATTTGAATAAGAGTTGGGTAGTAACTTCTTACAAGTAACTAAGGTACGTTATTTGTAACTTTTAGGGTAACCTCGTTACTTTTTTAAAAAGTCACTTGTAACGTAACTTAGTTACGATTTTTGCATATATTATCATATTATCTGTTACTAATTGAACTTTATGGGTCAGTTATGGGTAGAAAATTAATATCTTTTGGTTGAGGGTTATCCAGCTATTTTCTTGAAAATTCATCTTTTTTAAATAATATGATGTTAATGTTTTGTGTCTACATGGTCGATAATCAATATTTGTACAAATATTGATTATTAAAGTTGTGAAACACAACTTTTTAAAGTTGTTAAAAAAATTTTCTCTAGCTCCGCTGGGATTCGAACTCCATATCTTTAAGATTTCCGGTCTGATGCTCTGACCAATTGAGCTACGGAGAGACGAGAAAATTTACTTCACAACTTCTACAAGTTGACTGTCGACGTCATTCAATGTACTTGCAAGATATTCCAACATGAGATTGATTTTATTAATTGATGTTATGTTTTTTCGACCAGTGAATTATTTAAATTATATGATGTGAATGTTTTTTGTCTGCCTGGTCGATCATCAATATTTTTTAAATATTGATTAATAAAGTTATGAAACACAACTTTTTGAAGTTTATAAAAAACTATTGATTATCGACCATGCGGACAAAAAATATTAAGATTATATTATTTAAATAATTCATTGGTAAGAAACAACATAACATCAATTAATAAAATCAATCTCATGTTGGAATATCTTGCCGGTACATTGAATGACGTTGACAGCCAACTTGTAGGAGTTGTGAAGAAAAATTTCTCGTCTCTCCGTAGCTTAATTGGTTAGAGCATCAGACCGGAAATCTGAAAGATCTGGAGTTCGAATCCCAGCGGAGCTACAGAGATATTTTGTTCACAACTTTGAAAAGTTGTGTTTCACAAATTTTTTTAATCATTATTTAAAAAAATATTGATTATCGACCATGTAGATAAAAAACATTAACATCATATTATTTAAGTAATTCACTGGTCAAAAAAACATGACATCAATTAATCTTCATCTTTTTTTATTGAATGCAACTGTGATTGATTTCTGATTAAAGTCATTTTTGGTTGAAGTAGTATCAACTTTTATATCTTTTGTTGAGAATTAGTCTATTTTAGTTGAAAATTCATATATTTTTTTGAAAACTCGACTACTTTATTTGGTTGAAAAGTCAATTTTTTGTTGAAAATTCATATTTTCGGTTTGAAGATACATCATTTTTGTAGAAAATTTGTCTTCTTGGCTTAAAAAAGAAATTTAATATTAAATAATAATGTTACGAAAGAGACCTACAATTTCGAAAAACAAAAAACAGAGCTTGTAATACATTTTTCGCCGGAAATTGGTATTTTTCATCAAAAAGTAATCATAGATTCAAAGGATTTGAAATTTTTCTAACAAGTTTAAGTGACGTTAGCGTTTTACACCATCACATTTTTCTTTTATTAAAAAGAAATTTGGGTATGCAGCCAGATCCTTTAAATTTTATGTCTTTTAAGAATACTTCAAGAATACTTTTATCGGAAAAATTGTTACCATTGAACTTGAACATTTTTGCAACTTCGTTTACTTTCCAACAGTTTATTATAGATTTTACGGAAAATTTTACATGATTTGAAAGCGTCGTATATGATTTACAGAAGTTTCTTCATTATATACTTTTGCTAGAAAATTAATCTTCTCGATTAAAAATTCATGTCTTTGATTTAGTTTTGGATTTAGTTTTCAGATTGAAAATTATTTTCTATAACTGAAAATTTATTTATAGCATTTAGTGCTTGAAAATGTATCTATGTTAATAGAAATTTATCTGCTTGTTTTGAAATTCATCTTTTTTATTGAAAATTCAAATATTTTGTTGGAAATTTGTCTTTTTATATCAAATTTAACTCTCTTTGCGAAACCCACAGTTTTTTTTACATATATATGACGTGCGCCGAAGAAAAGTGGTTCACTTTGAAACGTGAGATTTTTCAGGGCGAGCGGTGGAAGTCGACCGTATAGAGGCGACTTTTAAGAGAAAGGGAAGACTCATAAAATCTTTCTTCTCTACTCACCGCTACATTTTCACGAGGAAAGAGATAGGTCGTAGACGCGGCTCATGGACGGTTATAGATGAGACACGGAGATGTAGTGATGAGTGGTGGGAGGTGTTTCACAGGATTTCGATCTCTCGAGCGAAAGCCTGATTTTTCGGATACCTAAGAACATAATTATTAGCAATAATAACGTTTGAATTTTTTTCCCATCGTTTCATTAAAAAGAGCAACTCAAAAACTATCGAAAGGTGTTAAAACCTCGATTTTGATTTTTTTTATAGTAAGCCCCCTTTCTTAGGCACACATCACATGTGATCAATTCCGGAAGTCGATAAACATCAGCCTACTTTTCTGAAGAAAATCGAAAGTCTTTGAATCATATAATGAGTAGAAGGAAATTTTTGCGTTTATTAAAGGAGAATACTGATATGTGTTTCATTACACACCAGCAGTAAACACATGCGCACAAATCGCGCGTTCACGTCTCTGGATTTTTATTTCCTAACATTAAAAATATGCAAATTTGGAAAACCAATATCAAGCTAAATTCTTAATATTACGTTTCAAATATTTTTGAAACAATAATTAATAATTTCAAATGAAAACTGTCTTAAATATATAATTAAAAACTAAAGGTTAACAACCACCGCAGGGTCCCACTGGGAGTAAATGTCATCTAAAAAATGACATCGGCTCCCAGTAGGACCGCGGTAAATCCCATTCATGGCCACGTCTCACAACCGCGAGAGAAGTTCACAGCGTGATTTGAAGCTATGCTCGCAAGTTATGCTCGCAAGTTTGAGCGCGCCTAGGGCGCGCACCAGTTCGATCTTATGCTTCGCGCTTGATAATTTATTCACCGAGCGCTAAGCGTTTGGATACATTTGCCTAACGCTTTAAGCACGGTTCCTCTAGGTTTTGGCACTTCGTGTACTCGCTATTGCGCGCTTCGCCGGCAAATACTCTCTTAGCAAGCTTCATCGTTATGACCTGATTTTATATTAATTTTAATTAATTGATTATTGGGCTCAAGGAACACATTCTCATCAAGATATTCGCGCTTCGCGCTTCATATTTGGTTCAAAAATCATGTAAACCTTGCGCTCCAAGCTCGTTTCTGATCATCGTATAATGGAAACCCAAAAGTTTGAGTTCGCCTACGCAACGACCATATGTTATGTTCTATGTACTTCAGATAAAAATGACTAAATTTGCATTTGATTTAAAATAGAGAAGAAAATTCCTTTACTTCAGCGTATATTTAAGTACCTTTCTAATAAATCGTATAATCAGAAAGATTTTCTCCAACTATCTGAAAAGGGGAGAAAAAAATTATCTTAGTCGTTTTTGGAACAAACATATGATAAATTTTTAAAGTAATTTTTAAATTATATAAAAATAA
Source organism: Andricus grossulariae (assembly GCA_011634705.1). Classification (NCBI taxonomy): domain Eukaryota; kingdom Metazoa; phylum Arthropoda; class Insecta; order Hymenoptera; family Cynipidae; genus Andricus; species Andricus grossulariae. The sequence goes on from JAABKJ010007545.1 coordinate 20,444,652, forward strand.
TCGGTTGGAAAATAGAAGTGTTGGAAAGGAGGTATAGATTTTTGAGATTGATCTAGAAATTTCTTGTAATATATTTCAATAACACATTCGTTCCACAACACTGCTCCGACCCAGGTCGCTGACCAATCTCTCTAGCGATCACCCTAAGTGAAGAGCTTCACAAAATTGTTATGTGAGTTCCCTCACTCGAGCCCAATAATATCCAAGGTCTTTCATTTTAGGCGTCACTCACTTCACTCACATTGTTTTTATAAACTTTTGTCGATACACTTTTCTGTCCTGGCACACTTCTTTAGCTTCCATCACGTCCATGCATTTTTTCATTTAAGGTCTCCTGTTTCTATGGCTTCTTATGTCTTCTCGGATTAAGGTATCATTCACACATTCTAATCATTCTTTCCGCAGTCTGCCTCTTAGCATACTGCCATTTACTTCGCAACCCTTTTCCTTCGTGTCAGGTATACATAGAATATCTAGTTTCCTTACGTGCATAGTTTCTCGTAGTGCTCTTACTTTAAGATCATTTACTCCTCTAGCATTTCAAACACGCAGTCTCCATTCCTTGTCTGCAACTTGACCTTTACGTTTACCGTGTGTATGCATTTCGCCAATCAAAGTTTCAGTGCATTCCGAGGCTATGTTATTGTTTTTATTATTCATTATTCAGATTGTATTATGCGCGAAATTTGTTTTGCGAGTCGAAATCATATCTAAGTTAAGTAGCGATTCATCACATGGTAGAGAGTCTAGGTGTAACGTCAGTCCCACCAAAACTTCTGTTAACGGGGGGGGGGGGGCGCAAGGAAAGGAAACCGATAGAGTCGCAATTGGTTGATGTTTCATGCTGAGAATGTCTCAAGTCTTCAGCAGCGTTGTAGTAGATACGAGTTCATATGTTCCTATCTGCCAATTCCCGGCCTACCTCTAGGCATTTGTCGTACTTGCATAGTTTGACCGTGAAATTAAATTTTTTATTCTTATTTTTCGAGAAAATTCTAAAATTTGATATGATAATCTTGTAGGGCGTGCAAAAAGAAACATTTTTCTTCTCCTTACTTTTTTTTGTACCGTGCGTTGTTTGTACTATGATTTTGATATATAATTTTCCAATTGTGAAAAAAATGGTCTCAAAAATTTCTCAAATACGCTCACTTTCTGAATTTTCATCCAAAATGGCTGGCTAAAGAACTTGACTTTTAGTTTAGGAGAGTCAAAGAGTATATCAAAGGCCAATCCAATCGGGCAATTCCTTCGAAAGCTATCGCGCTCACAGACCGACATACATACATACATATTATAACCTGATTTTCGCCGATTAATTTTATTTCATTAATTTGACTCTTACTTTTAATTTACTATGGACTCAGAATAAGTCCGAAAATTTCCTGAATGGCGCCAGATAGTTTTCCTACATTAAAACTATCAAAATGCAAAAGTGTACTTAATTTGTCCGAAACTTTAGTTTTCAATTCATTTCAGTTAATTAATAGTTTGCCCGATAACTCCAGCAGAGTGGGCCGATAAGGAATAACGCAGAGGGTTAGAATAAAGTTATTCCACACAATGTTATATTCACTCCAAGTATAATTAGATCATGTTAGAATTCGATTCAATATAATTAAACATTGAATGATTACAATGAGTGGGCCTTTACCCCACACAACAAGAGTGATTTTCTAGAAACACCGACAATTTATGTCGCATGAGAAGTAACGACATTTCAACCGCGACAAAACTTTCGTTATATAGAGTGGTCCGAGTCACCACTTATCACTTTAGTAATTTAAGAGTTAAAGCATGGAGTTATACCGCTCCCAGCGGGGGTCCATGATGACCCAGAAAAATACATTATTATAAGGGCAAACCGAGTCGAAAACGAACTGACCTCGCCCGAGGTCAGCAACCGACCAACACGACGTTGAAACGAATAAGTTATTGACGAGACGTGAGAGATGTTGAATGGGCCTACCTGGCAGAAGCCGCGCTCCTCTTGATCGTCCTCTCATTTTTATTTGTGACTCCCTGTGCTTTCGAATTACATTTTTGTAGAGTGGCTTCTCCGTTCTCCCTCTCATAAGAGTCGGAGCGCCAGTGGCGACTAGAGCGTATAACTGCTGAGTGAGAGGACGGTCAAACAAGAAGGACAACTGCCAAGTTCGGTTTCCCGCAGCGTGGTGACGCACAGTCAGCATGCGCTAGCTTTCAAGCAAGCCTACGTCGCCTGCCGCTAGTCGATGGTCCAGGGGTGGGGCTGACTTGGGCCAGCACGCACATTATTCATGGCCGCTGGCTCCTATTTTTCCGAGCGCTTTTGCACGTGTGGGAATCCCGTCCACCACGCATGCGCCAGGAAAATCTCCTCCTTGTAGTCCCTGGTGACAGCAGACATCCAATTCAGCCAACCTCACAGGATCTGACAGTTGTGGTTATTTTTGTGTGGGGGGTGGTTGATCTACCCTTCCAGCCGAGTTGAATATGAAAGAACAAACATAAATATTAAGGAATCAGAATAATTACGGTGAATCCTTCAATTGGAACCCTCTGTAAACTGACAATCTGTGGTTCCGGTCAAATGACCTAACCTCCCTAGTTGGTGACAGTTGATGCCGTATTTCTATTTTTTTAAACTGGTTTACATTAATCAAATTTAGGGCGAGCTTACGAAAATTATTAATGATAATAGAACATGAATCATGACGTTGTGATGAGATATTAGCCGTCGAACTCTCATATTCTAGGCTGATATCTCATCCAGAGTTTAAGTTGTTATTGACGTCAGCAGTCATTAACATATAATACAATCAATGAAATCACGACAAAGACTAAGATTCTTTTGAATACTCGCCGTAGAACTCTTATTTGATTGGCTAGTAAGGCGCTGTTCGCAGACAGCCCGTAAATTTGATTCGAGATTCCAAACCCATATCCCCAGTAAAATGATTTTGAAGCTGAATTTTATTGTTTTTAGATTGATTTGTGCAGGGTACAAATAACCCTGTCACAATCCATACATACATACACATTCGTAAAAACCTGTTTTTTGGGTTCAGGGGGTATGAATACAACAACCGGTAATCTATGAAATTTCAATTAAAAATTGCATCAATCATGATTTTCATGAGGAGAGTAATGCATTTTGTATACCCAGTATGAGCGATGGCAGACGACGTCATCTTTTTCTGATCAGGTAGTGATTATGAAACAGCCTGATTGATTGGTAATGGTTGTCGATGATTTTCTCATCTGGCTTGAAAAATCAGAACTAGAAAGAGCAGGTATAGTTTTGAACAATCATTTTAATTTTGTTTTGTGGAGTTAAAACAATGATTATATCGTAAAAATCAGTCCTCATCCAAAACAAGGCGTTTCAAATAGAATTTCTATCTTACACAGTGAAATAACACATTTCTGTCAAAAGCGATTTTCTAAATAAGAAACAATTTTTTTACTATGCTATGTAAGGTTCTATGCAGTATGAGCTCAAATGAACTTTAATTAATGTGTGTAGCGAAAAATTTTATCCAGGCCATGCAAAGAATATAAATAATAATAGTCGACTGGAATTGAGAAATATAAATTCTAACCTAAATTTTAGGTCAGCTTTTTAGGCATTAAATAGTTCATATAGAAACAATTAAAAATATTCTTCAAGTTCATGTTTGCTTCGAAATAATCTCATTTAAGGGTGTTGCTTAAATGCAACTTTGAATCATTATATGAGAACGAAACAAGGAAAACTTACCAAATATCCGTGGTTTAGTGTGATCCTCGTAAAAATAAAATTTTGATAGATAAACCCTTTTGCTAAGAAACTAATTCTTCATTACGGAAAATGTTCATTTTTCGAAAGGCAGAATACTACGGATAGCGGCATGTTTTGCTGTAATTAATTCAACTACACTTTGATTTTTGCATGTAATACATATATTAGTTATCTTGCACAATCAAATATTTATCCACAGTAAAATAAATTCACTTGGTTTTTTAGCATGCCAATAATATATATCTCAATACCCACGACTTGATGATAATGATGATAGCGACTTGATGATAGTGCCTGCACGCCTCGTTTGCTGCTACAACTACAGTCTCAAGGTCTTCACACACACATAGGACCTGCCAATTCATTCTGAATTTTTTTGATTTTGCGATGCTTTTTGCGAAATTTAGGTTCACTATCATCAAGTCGTGGATATATAATTACTTGAAAAAAAATATCATTCTCGAAATTCACTTTCTGTGTGACTAATCCCAAAACACAGTTACTTTTTATGATTTATATGGAAAATTACAATTTACAAAAAAAACGATAATTCAATTTCTGTTCGTTAAAATAATTTGGTTTTCCTATTAACGTATTGAATGATACTTTTCTACGTTGATTTGAACAATGAGTCATTGATAGGAGCACCAATTGTTTAAACAATTGATCATTTTTCAGTTGTAACTTTTTCTCGAAGATTGGTAGAAAACTCTAGTTTTTGGAAATTTGGTTAACTTTATAGCTCTTTATGCAATATCTACGTAATTCAGATTGTAATATTATCATTCCATCTAACGGGAACCGATTTTGTGTTTATCAATATTCACAATTTAATTATAACTGCAGCTGCTGATTATAGTAAAAGATCTGAAATTTACCAAAACTTATAATAATTTTTAGCAATGGTAGTGTAGCATTTCAAACTTATCTCAACGATATTTATTTTCATTTTAAGATTCGTTTAATTTTCGTTTACTTTTCCTGTCCAGTAAATTGCAACCAACGATATAAGTTGATTCCAATACTAATAGGTCATTAAAACTAGGCCCAAAACATTTTATAACTAAATTTAAGAGCAAAAGAAACTGCAATTGAGTAAGATTAATTCTCAAAATAAAAATTCTCACTGTTGTTTTGAATCATTATTTGACAGCAAAAGCGACAGAATGTTGATTCACTCAAGAGAGAGATGTTTGCGTATTTTAGCGATCATTTGAATTCAATTTTATAGATCTTTCTCATAAGATATCTTTGAGATAATTGCACATAATTATATCTTAATTTTTGTATTCTACTGCACAGCGAGATCCTTATAAATAAATAACGTGCAGGGTCGTTACGAGTAGGCACGTTTTCAACTTTATTCAAATTTAGCGACTGAATTTTGTATTCACCTTCATACATTTTTTATTAAGAACCACAAACTTTGCTCGCACAATGAGGTTCACATAATTAAATGAGGTTTAAGGTAGTTACGAAAAAGCATAATTTATTATTTAGTCAAATTCACTGAGGTCCTTACAATGGAATAAGGCACAAAGTCGTTACGAGGAAGCACAATTTATTATGTATTAAGATTCACTCGCACAACGAGGTCCTAATATTCAACTTAGGTGCAAGGTCGTTACAAGGAAATAAATATTTCAACCTTATTTGAATCTACTCGCACAACGAGGTCCTTATAATTGAATAAGGTGCAAGATCGTTACGTGGAGGCCCATATTTTAACTCTGTTTAAATAAAGAAGTTTCCCACAAACATTTTATTTTATGTTTAATATGCAATCATGCAAAACTAGGTCTCCATTGTTAAATAGTGTGCAGATTCGTTACAAAAATCACAAACATATAATAACTTTTTTATTTTAAAAGTTCCCATAAACTCACTTCTACTATTCGAATTCAAGCAGAATTAAGATAGTATCCTTGGAGTCTTGTTAAAACCGATAAAAGAGTATCCTGACTGAGTGCATCCTTTGAATGATGCTTATTTCATTCGAATTTCTGTCTGCTATGGCAGATAGATCAATGAGACCAAGAGAAGCTCCTTCCTCGTAGGGGGTCGAGTAAAAAGTCCAGTGATACCGATACCGGGATCAATATATAAAGTTTATTGGTCACACGCTATCATTACACTGTAAACAATTTCTGTTGGAAACTTCCAATAAATGTATTGGAAGCTGATTTCCGAAACATAAGATAACGCTACAATACATGATGTATTAGAATTTTAGAATATCTCGTAGAGTTCGCGTTACGATGACTCCACCAATTACAACACTTACAATACATGTATTGCAGTTTAGCCATTCAAATATCTTGTTTAGAATTTCACCTTCCGCTTATATTGTAGAAGTGTTGCAGAATTTCAAACATTTTCAACAGTGTACTTATTAGCTGATGGCTTGCGCAATCGATCGTATGATCAAATGATTTTGTGAATCATCCCTTCGTTCCACCTACTAGAAACCCTTATATAAACACAGTCGGTCGTCCGTCTGTCTGCCTTCTCCTCTTTCTTGTTTGTAGCTTTTCAGATACAACAAGGCAAGTATCACTCAATATATTCAATTAATAATGTTCCAATTCTGATTAATCGTTCAACTTCCGTAAAGTTCCGAGAGTTATCATGGTCTGTTCCATACACACATTTTCTCAAGACTCATTATAATTGATTATATTATGTATATTATATTGATTATAATTGAATGTCATTCAATTATTCAATTCAATGTTCAAATTGCAGATAAGTCATTTATTGTATATTCGCACCTATCAGCCATGTAATGCACACTGAAGTCTACGTTGAATGAACTGTTTACCGTAGCCCCGTAATCTCCTCTCAAGCCAAAAGTTCAACTCAGTTTGCTCATTTAGTTCTATTTAACAATCGTATGCAAAATTCTCCCATGTCAGATGTCCTCACCCGCTTCAAACTCGCAATGGTTAGGGAAGGAAGGAGGGCCGCCCACACAGGACAAATCTTATATCAAGGGAAATATCAAATTACCAGACTAGAGCACCATCCCTCCCCCCCCAAAAAAAAGCACCTCGGAAGGCTAATGCCGCGGAAATATGGGCAAGGTGCCTTATCGTTCACATCCAAAAAATACTCAGCTCTAGAGCCTCTCGTCCCTCCATACGGCCAGCAAAGAAAAACTACGTCCTAAAATTCACTTTGGAAAACAGAGCGGTGGTTAGTGATTGAAATTCCTCTCGGATTAACGAATGAAGTCTAGATGCTGTCCTAGCAATTTCATCAGCTAATTCGTTTTCGTTAATTCTCACATGTGCTTGAATTCTTACAAAGCTAACAAAACCCTCCAGATGTCTAGCCGAAGCCACCCAATCCTCTATAAGTCGCGCATTGGGTTGAACCCTATTATCAAACAGTGTGTTCCTTATGCTAATAGGGGAAGACCGGGAATAAATGAATATAGCAGAGTCCTATCATTTCTCTTCGATAATGTGTTTAAGAGCGTAGAATATCTGATACTGCTGGCCCGTTATTAGAGATTCAAAGTACCTCAATTAAATGCCAGACCTTAAACCAGGCAACGGAATGGAGAAACCGCAGTCTGCTGAGCCCACCGTGGATTAACCGACTCATGAATCTGTCCCAAAATGCTTTTTCCGACTCGACAAAATAGAAGGGTCATTGTGAGCTTTCCACAAAAAAAGTGAAGACAGCCATCGAGTTGAACCTTTTGTCCCTCTCGAACCCCACTAAAGATGTTATTAGGTGTACAGATAAGTTCTACCCGTTTTAAGCAACCTTTTTTTATTTATAAAGATCTAACCAAATGCAAGTAATAATTAAAATAGTGGTAATTGGCTTCTACTACTCTTTTCCAACGCTCAGGCAATTAATGGATTTCATGGCGAAAGAAGGCTTGATCTTTTGACGCTATGAAGTCTTTCATTATTTTTCGCACTTCAGCTTCAATTTTAATTGAGTGTCTAACAAGCTGTTTTGTAAAGAGCAAGAAAGGTGGTAATCGGACAAGGCAATGTCTGGAGAGCAGGCCGGATGCAGCATTTTCCATTGCAATTCTTCTATGGTTTGGAGGAATCACGGAACTTCTATGTCGTCTAGCATTGTGGTACTGTAATCTTCGTCCATGCTAAGAATATGATCTTTTCTCTGGGATTTTTTTCGCCAAACGGTGCAGTTGAAAAGAGTAACATTGCAATGAGAAATTCTGCCACAACCGGCTCACTCTTTATTCATTGCCTCGTCCGATTACAAATCAAATTGAAACTGAAGTGCGAAAAATGGTGAATGCCTTTATAGCGTCGCAAGATCAAACCTTCTCTCGTAATTGAATCCATTAATTGCCTGAGCGTTGGCGGAGAGTAGTAGAGGCCAAAAGCTACTATATTAATTAATACTTTCATCTTTTTGCTTAAAACGGATAGAGCTTATCAGTACACCTAATAATTTGTTGACAAGGAGATTGCCGCAACAACAAAAGTTCCTAAGATTAAATTTATTCGCTAGCAGTGTTCTTCTCATGGAAAGGGGAACCTGACCCGCCTGCGAAATTAGAATAGAAATGGGTGGAAAACTCACGCAGCCCAGGGAAACTTGGAGAGATTCGTACTAAACCCGATGAAGCCTGTCGATCGATGTTTTGTTCACACAGAATAATAGAGGAACCCATAGTCTAGGCGCACCCTAATGAGTCCTTTGTGAACCTTAAAAAAAAGTAAGGCAGACACTCCTCACGTGACCCTGGCTATAACCCTCATGATGTTGATCGCCCTGGATCCCTTAGCCGCTATGCTCTCAATATGATGTACCCAAGTCAAGCGCTCGTCAAGTAAGTCTCCCAATTATTTGAGCATAGATGACAAGGAATGACGACCTCTCCAAGATTCAGTGTTATTCCCCATTTCAACCCTAGCTCTCAGGAGAAGGCGCAGTTGACACTTGGGCATCGAGATCAAAAGTACTAACCTCATCAGTCACGGAGAAAGGGACTTGAGAGGCTGAAGTAGCGTATATGAAGCAGAGTATCAGCGCAAGCCCGAAGGGAATCTGGGAGGGTACACTCTCCTGGGGGACCCCATTCCACAGGCTTTTGAGTCGCTGCTATCTGATGCACAGTATAACTTCCTTCTGCTGATAAACAAGGTGATGACGTGGAAAAACCTTGCCGGAATTTTCAAATCCATCAGCTTATGTGCTATAAGTCATATCTGCGGTTTAAATTGCATATCACCGCAATGAAGTGACGAAGGTAACAGAGTATAAATTATAAAATACGCATTAAATCATAAAAAAATTTCATGAGTAATTCGTAATCCCAGTAGCACAGCAGATAGATGGATTCACAAGAAGAAAACGAGTACCTTAAATCGAGATTGAGCAACCTTCACATTGTAAAAATCAATTGTAAAGATACACCTCAGCAGGAGAATATTCATCCAGTTCAAATGGTTTAATCCTCCCAATAACAACTACATTAGAGAAAACGTTACAAAAGAATTAACAAAGGTAGAACTCTCAAAAAGGATGATTCTGAAAACCCCTTTTCTGGAAGCCATTATAGAGAGCTAATTCTCAAAACAACCGATATTTCGAAATGATCCCAATCAAATTTGTCCTTCAAGACACAGTTAAAAGCAGCTGTGAATTCGATCTCGATTGTTTCCACTTTGTTTGTATTTGTAATTATATGGTGCTCATTTCACGAGCACTTTGCTTCCCGTTAGCTTTGGTTTCTCATAGAGGAAGAATTAGTGATATTTTGAATAATAGACAAACCAAAGTCTTCACTTTGGTCAATTCAATAATAGAAATTTACAAAAAATACGAAATTACAAAATAATTAAACAAGTATGCCCGCTGCGCGGGCACATTCTCCTTGCACGCTGAGCTCGCAAGTTTGAGCGCGCCTAAGGCGCGCGAATGTTGGTTTTCGCGCTTCGCGCTCAATAATGTATTTACCTTGCCCTGAACGCTCGGTCTTTGTATTTTCCACACATTTGTGCACAGACCTTTCAAAATTAAAGGTCAAAACATAAACAACTGTAATTTTATGACTGTGAATTCTCTTTTGTTGAAGCTTCTTCGGCTTTAACGAAAACATTCTTATCACGTATCTCGTGCTTCACACACGATTTGGTCCAAAATGTGAACTTAACTACATTATGTTCAATAATGGTATATCTAATGTGTATTATATTCATTTCTGTAGCTCGATCTGATACTGCTTATTCAGATATTGCAAAATAATGTACAATTTTTATTTTTTATTATAACTTTAATATTTTGTCCTTACTTTGCACTAATTTTCATTCTCAGCTGCCCTGAAAATGCACCCAGTCTGAGCCCGCAAATCAAAAACTGTAATTCAAACTCCTCATAAACTACAATCATAAAGTGAAATTAAACATATGTTTTCAATTTTAATTTGAAGAGGGTTTTTAAAGCACCTACGGCCTTGACGATTACATTCTCATTGCGATACTTGCCCTTCGCGCTCAACAGCTTGGTTACATAGACGATCGCTTTTGAAAAATAAAACCATGTAAACAAAATTAAACGGTAAATTTTGTTTCCAAATTTGAAAATGTTCTTACTTCTTGAATTTTTGTCTAATCAAAAATTTCATGAGGACAGTTTCGAAATATAATTCATATCTAGTAAAAGGTTCGATTGACATTTTTTAATCTATCAGAAAAATTTTTTTTTCCTATTTTTTGAAAAATTTCAAAATGTTCAAAAGTATAAAACTTTTTGAATTTTAAAGTTTTTCAAAGGCTAACTATACAGGAAGGTTCATTGAATGTATAAAATGAATTTTCAAAAACTACCATAGATTCCAAATATTTCACTGAAAGTGATAAATATGCTCATCTCGCTCTGTTCTCCCCCTGTTTGCCCCTACAAATTATCTTTATTAAATTGTTCGAGCAATGCGCTAATGGGTTCAATACAAAATGTGCTATTAACAATGATAAATTACCTCAATAATTACAGAAAATATAAATTTGAAACATTCGTTTCAGAACAAAATTGCTGAAACGTAAAAACCTATTCAAACAAATGTGAATTTGTTGCGCAATAAAATAATAATTGTGTAAGCATTTAGTGAATTTATAAGACAAATATCACCTTTCCTATAAATAAGAAATTGTCCGATTTAACGTAAAAAGTATCTTTCAATGAATTTTTAGGGAAAGCAAACTATTTATGTAACTTGTAGATGCAACTTGACTTGCAAATTATCTTAATTGCATTTTGTAATTTGATATGTTAAAAATTTTCAAAAAATTTGAAAAACAATTTTTCTGGTAAATTAGGTGAGTGTGGATCAGTGTAGCAACGACGTGAAGTATGAAGAAAGCCAACTGACGCTATACTGTGATGACAGCTGATAGCTTCATCGTACTGCAAAAATGCACTGTCGGTAACAGTTTCATCTGCATGAACTACTACTTGTCTTGGCGCGAATTTTAAATTTTGATAAATATGTTACAACACCACAAGTAGTTACAACGACAAGTCTATAATTCTATATGGTATAATAATTATTTATAAAATTATTCTAATGTACGTCAAGAAAAGAGTTGAAAATAATACAATAAATAATTTCAAGGAAAATTAATAAATTATTCTCCTTTATTATTACCAAATTCATAAAATCATGCTTTTCCACTCATATACTTTTCCTCTTCCGAGACCAAGTTTATTAATCTAAGGATAAATTAATTACTCATTTGAATTACAGTGATTCTATTGCATTTGCCAATCATTCGCACTTGTGAATAAACAAAACAAAAAAGAAAATCACAAATTGGGGTTTTATTCAAATTTAATATTCCTGCCAATTCGAGTGGCGAAACGCAGATGCGACTGATACCGACAGTGCATTTTCGCAATACTATCAAGCTATCAGCTGTCATCACGTGATGGTTTGAGTTTGCTTTCTTCATACTTTACGTCTTTGCTACATTTTTCCACTCTCACTTTTTAGGAGTTACCGCATTTGTTTTTGAAAAACCAGAGACATACCTAATATCTTGCCACCGCGAATCCCTCTCCGGTGTCAGGAAGTTTTCAAAGTGCGTTTTAAAAACATTAATACAGATTTATTGACTCTCAGTGCTAAAGTTTCAGAGCTTCACAAATTTCGCCGCTTTTTTTGAAACCGTTTCAACCGTCGTAATGACATTTTTCGATTGAGCACTCTAAATTGTTCTCGATAATTGATATTTAAGCAGATTACCTATATCGGGAGCAGTATATATATTTTTTTCAAATAGGCCGCACCGCCGATCAGATGGTCTATTCTCAAGTTACCCACACTGTTCCTACTAAACTTTCAAATTAAACATGATAAATCAAAGTTTTCATTTGCATGACGACAAAAAATAT